>WAAB01015490.1:0-68953 GCA_013389865.1 Piaya cayana | reverse complement strand
GGAAGAAGTTTTTTACGGAAAGGGTCATTAGGCACTGGAATATGCTGCCCAGGGAGGTGGTTGATTCGCCTTCCCTGGAGGTGTTTAAGTTACGGGTGGACAGGGTCCTGAGGGACATGGTTTAGTGTTTTGTGGGAGTGGTTGGACTCGATGATCCAGTGGGTCTCTTCCAACCCGGTGATTCTGTGATTCTACTTGCCCAAAATATTATTTCTTACATATTCATATGACCTTGTCTATATTTGTGCAAATATTGCAATATTGCAGTTTGGATCTGCAATTCCCTCTTCCTTCCTTTCTTTGTACCGTAAGACATTTTTCACCTCATCAAAGAAAGGGCAGGGTTTTTTGGTTTTGTTTTGTTTTTTTTGCTCTAGCCACAGTTTTCACCTCCAGGTCTCCAGTCTAATAGAGATGAAGTTTTTAACACCATCTGAGTCTCGTCTTCACTTGTGGTAGCTGCTTTTAAAAATATGGAAAGACAGATGACTCACAATACTTACAATACAAGGTCTGGGGTGGAAAACAGACTAAAACCAGCAAGGTTTTAAAGACATTTTTCAATAGGAATGAATATTTTTGAAATATCAATGTGCAATGCATGCACAGCTTTAGTAGATCATATTGATAGTCTCTTTCATTTTTTTCATTTCTCTTTCCCTTTAGATGGGAAAAGCCAGATGTGGAGAAACGCTAGCTTTCAGGAAAAAAAAAATTGATTTGTTTTACAAGGGACAGCTAACAAGAAAGAAAATGCAAGAATCACATTTGTAAGATGTGCCTGTAATGTTTGCAGCATGGCATGAGGTTGTCCTCTAAGTATTATGGGATACCTTATAGGATATATCACAAACTTGCCAGTACAAGAGAAGACCAAAATTCATCTTACTTCCTAAGTAACAGGAAATCCCTTTTTGGAGGAAAGATCATCTGCCTCTCTGAGGCAAGATTTTTTTGGAATTGTGTGGATTACAAAATGATAATTTTCAAGATAGACTTCTGAGTAGTATCTCTCATCTGTATCCACAGCTTGGGAAAGGTTCTATTTATGTAAATGCATTTGTTCTGAAAATTATCAGTTACAAGAATGCACATTTCACAATATGGGGAAAATGTTTTCCATCAGGCGTAATGATAATTAGCTATTTTTCTACTACATTTTAGTGATTTTATGTGGTGATCTACTAGTCAGTTGGGAATAGCAATTGTTGTAATTAGCCGCAATTTCTTAGATAGACTTCTAGATAGACGTATAATAGCTAGGAAAATACTTTTAATTGCTGTTTAGAGATTTCAAACTTTATATCAGGAGCTATTTGCCCCCTTTTTTCTTCCAAAGGCAATAAACTTTCTGGTTTAATATTAATCTAATATATAATGGAATAAACTATTTTAAAATAAATATTTATTACTTCAGTGAAAATTAGATGAAACATTTACTCAATTAGGAGGACTAGGACAGTATCTGAGTTAGTTAAACAAAAATGGCCCTGCATAGCAGAAGTTAATGGAGTTATTCTCATTTGCACTATGTCCCCTTGTGGTACATGAGGATCTTGCCCTAGATCTTTGTCAGATTTCCAGATGCTCAGATTGACCCTAATGAATGCCATCCCATCCAAGATAATCTATGACCACATCCTTCTGTGCTGCTTCACCCCAGGACCATGGATAGGTTAGGGAGCTGCTGCCACTGGAGTCAAAGCACAGGGCTGCATGAAAACTTACTTGTTTTTAACCAGGTTGGTCATTTTTGTGTTTATATACGTTTAGAGTATAATAATTACACATTTGCAAATGGCATGTTATTAACAGGGAACCACAACTCTGCAATATTCCTGCTTTAAAACAAATCCTCGTCCAACCAAACTTGGAAACACCCTGTAATGTTGGGGTTTTTTTACATTCTCTCTGATTCTGCAAGTTTTAATTGCCTGTCGAACTGAATGAAACAGGGAATCCCTGAAGTATGCATAAAACTCATTCTGTCTAGAATGAGTATTCCTGGGTAATAGGGAATAAGGTAAGGGTAGTAAGAAGTGATTTGGGTGCCAGGGTGATTTAGGAGGGAGGGCAGAGGAAGGTGGGGGAGAGATTCAGCACTTTCATTACTGTTTTACTTTAGCAGTTTTGAAGCTGTGATGTGCCAAATCTGAAACAGACAAAGTCACTAATACATTCTTCATCCCAAAGTGATCCTATTTTAGGCACATCATATTAAAAAAAAACCTCTGATAACCATTAATAAACATTTTCTTTCATATAAACAAAGAAGTCAGCTGCAGCCCTAAAAATGAAGATAAACAGAAAGTAAGGATAATGTACCCATTTTTAGACAAATAGACTACAAGGATGCATGGTAAGACTCTCACTAAAATCATAGAATCATAGAATAACCAGGTTGGAAAAGACCCATTGGATCATCAAGTCCAATCATTCCTATCAATCACTAGACCATGCCCCTCAGCACCTCGTCCACCCGTGCCTTAAACACCTCCAGGGAAGGTGACTCAACCACCTCCCTGGGCAGCCTGTTCCAGTGCCCAATGACTCTTTCCGTGAAAATTTTTTTCCTAATGTTCAGCTGCAGGCTCATCTTGTTGCTTCTACTGCAGATAATGATTTTCTTTACATGAGGTAAAAACATGCAATTCTCTAGCCAACAATAGCTAGGTCTGGCCAGTGATTTCTCTGGGAGTGCAGAGGGTTGAGCATTTTTTATTCACTGAAGAATACACTTCTCATACAGTGGTTACTGCTTCAGACAACATCTGTACTTTTAGTTTGCACTGCTTCCAGCAACAGACATTTGCTTGAGACATACCTTTTTGTATGATGAGTGACAGACATCGAAAATGTCAGTGTCTGGGGATCCTGTGGAACAAAGATGCACATTGAGACATGTATGCACACATCCTCACTTTGTAGTTTTGTAACTGGACCATGAGTGTTCAGGTTTCAGCTTGTATGTCTTACCAGTAGAGCAGAAAATAGCCTTTTCTTGCCTTTTGCTTTTCAAAAATAAATTGAAAAGTGAGACTATTTTCTTTCAAATGAGTGTTAGACAAAGATTCATGAGCTAAATTTACCACTAAAGGGTTTGTATAACCTGCAGAATTACCAAGGAGAATGAATGAACAGGAATTCATTGGCAGTTTGTGGCTGAATTTGCATTAATTTGAGAGCCTTCTTTAGACAACAGTTTTGCTGTGCTTGCTGTGCTTTGTTATCCATGGAAAGATAGCTTGAAATCTCCATTTCAGAGTCTAGTTAAGAAAGCTACAGATATAATTTCAAAGCAATTAACCTTCACTGACTCTTGATGGCATTTGCAGTATGAATATAAGAGCAATATTTCCACAGTGACATTTTTAAAGGGACTTTAATTAAGGATCAGCTCAGGAACCTTTCCTGCTAGAAGTGCTCTCATTATCTTCATTGGGATTTTCCTTTTGAGTAAGAACAGCTCACACAAATAAGACTTACAGGTCTAGTCTAATGGTCATAACTGTTGTGGAATAAATCACTGTCTTTATTATCTACTAAAACATTAACATCACAGGTAATAAAAGTAATAGTGTATTAAGCCTTTCTTATTTTTTTATCTTACAAATGAGGTGACAAAGTGATCAAAACTATCAACTGAACTGTCTCCTAAGATACAGCCTGAACCATCACTGAGCCTGAAAACAAGCTTTATTGCTGTTATGAATATTCAAGCCTGAAATCCTAGCAAGGGCAGCAGAAACAGAACAGCTGAGGAAACTGTTCTATTTGAAAGCAACAAGCGTTAAAAAGCTCTCTAGAAACTCTCTGTCTTGTGCAGTTTATAGCTCAGTAATGTCTGATGAATGTTTATCTACACCTGCTTTGGAAATGTCTTCATCTCTGGTCTCTGTGAACTGAAATTTTAAGGGTGAGATTCTTGCTAGAGTGAGAAAGTCTTTCTCCTCTGAATTCCTCACTGGATGAGTAGACCATCTTGATGACTATTTTGTGAATATGGATTTAATGCTCACATTCAGAAAGAAGATGACTTGAACAGAAAAACTTTGCATGTACAAATTCCCATAAAGTGTGGGAGAGAAGAGTGGTGATGTAGGGAAAAATCCTGCACTGAACTGCATGATTCCCACCTGACTAGAGCAACTCCTGTGATATTGGAGATAAATTGAAACCTCCTTGACATTGTCCCAATTTATTTCAACATCAAACCAGGATGTTGTCACATATAAGTACAACTACTTCAGATGTTCTCAGTCTTTCAATGCCTCCAACTTGTGTCTGCCTGTTTTTCATTCCTATGCCAGAGATCCCTACCCCTTTGCTTATGGTGATAGTGCTCCTTCTGGGGCTACTATGCAATTTCACAGAAATGATCTGACTATTGGAATTAAACAAAAGAAAGAAAAAAGTGATGTTTGTGTTTAAAAAATACATGAGGATTATTTGCCTTATTATTTTGCCTCAGTCTTCACTGACAACCGCTCTCCTCACCCCTCCTTGGTCAGTGGATAACAAGAAGGGGACTGGGGTGTTAAGCCCCCTGCCACTAGTAGGGAAAGATCAGGTTCATGACCACCTGAGGAACCTGAACATATATAAGTCTATGGGATCTGATTAGATGCATTCCAAAGTCCTGAGGGAATTGGCTGATGAGGTGGCCAAGCCACACACTATGATATTTGAAAAGTCATGGCAATCAGGAGAAGTCCCTGGTGACTGGAAGAAGGATAACATTGTGCCCATTTTTCAAAAAGATAGAAAAGATGATGATGGGAACTACCAACCTGTCAGTCTCACCTCTGTGCCTAGGAAGACTGTAGAACAGATCCTCCTTGAAGCTATGCTAAAGCACATGGAGGACAGGGAGGTGCCTGAAGACAGCCAGTGGAGTTTCACCTAGGGCAAGTCTGACCTGACCAGCCTAGTGGCTTTCTGTGATGGAGTAACCATATCACTGGACATGGGAAAAGAAATGGATGTAATCTCTCTGGACTTCTGTAAAGCCTTTGACACAGTCCCCCACAACATCCTTCTCTCTTAATTGGAGAGATATGGATTTGGAGGATGGACTGTTTGGTGGATAAGTAATTGGTTGGATGGTCACACTCAGAGAGTAGTGGTCAACAGCTCAATGTCCAGATGGAGATCCATGACTAGTGGTGTCCCTCAGGGATCTGTATTGGGACCAGTGCTGTTTAATATATTCATCAATGATATAGGCAGTAAGATCGAGTGCACCTTCAATAAGTCTGTAGATGACACCAAGCTGAGTGATGCAGTTGCCATACCAGAAGGATGGGATGCCATCCAGAGGGACCTGGATAAGCTGGAGAAGTGAGGCTGTGTGAACCTCATGAGGTTCAACAAGACCAAGGTCCTACACCTGGGTCTGGGCCATTCCCGACTTCAATACAGGATGGGAGATGATATGACTGAGAGCTGCCCTGCAGAGAAGGACGTGGGGGTGCTGGTTGATGAGAAATTCAACATAAGTTGGCAATGTGCGCTCACAGTCCAGAAGGCCAAACATATCCTTGGCTGCATCAGAAGTATGGCCACCAGGCTGAGGGAAGTGATTCTCCCCTTCTTCTCCACTCTTATGAGACCCCAGCTGGAATACTGTATCCACCTGTGGAATCCCCAACAGAAGAAGGATATGGAACTGTTAGAACAGGTCCAGAAAAGAACTTCAAAGATGATCAGAGGGCTGGAGCATCTCTGCTATGAGGACGGGCTGAGAGATTGGGGTTGTTCCATCTGGAGAAATCTCCGGGGAGACCTTATAGTGACCTTCCATAGAATCCCAGAATCACTAGGTTGGAAAAGACTTACAGGATCATTGAGTCCAACCATTCCTATCATTCCAGGACCTGAAGAAAGCCTACAAGAAAGCGGGGGAGGGACTCTTTACAAGGGCATGTGTTGATAGGATGAAGGGGAATGGCTTTAAATTGAAAGGGAGAAGATTTAGACTAGACATTAGGAAGAAATTCTTCATGATGAGGGTGGGAACACTGGCACAAGTTGCCCAGGGAAGTTGTGGATGCCCCCTCCCTGGAAGTGTTCAAGGTCAGTTTGGATGGGGTCTTGTGCATCCTAGTCTAGTGTGAGGTGTCCAGACCCACAGCAGGGTGTTGGATTTAGATGATGTTTAAGGTCCCTTCCAACCCAAATCACTCTATGATTCTATAATTATATGATTATATTTAACTTTTACCACATGCAATTCCATCCCAAAATAATGTTGTTAAGGGCAGTCCAGGACATTAAGAGGACTCATTTGGGGCCTCTTTTTTTTCCACCTTTGGTGTACTCTAACATCCCTTCTGCATCCATTCTCCACGAGTAATGTTGGAAAAGACTGTAGGACGTGTACTTGTCCTACTCTAGTTATGGTGACTTCTCCCTCTCCTCTGCTTTTTTTTGCCCTCAGATGCTTTTTACTGGCACAAGGGTGTAGAGGGCAAAACCTCTGCAGCTCTCATACTCACAAGTGGTTTTGGACCACTTCAGCTGGTTATGGAATAGGCAGAGTTCTTCATGGCAGTTATACATCTTCATCACACACACATTTGGTTGTTCCTTCTTGACCATGTGAAATCAAAAGCTATAACAAGACAATTGCTAAGTTTACCAATAAATGCAAATGGCTAAACTGTTTAAACAACTAGTTGCTTTTTAAGACTGCAAAATGTTTGAATTTTGCCTTTTTCCATTAATGACTCATCAAAATAGGTGTGACTAAATGCAAAAAAAAAGTTGTTAAACTATTCCAGAAGAGTCGTTGAAAAAACTACTTGACAGATGGGCAAAATGGCTTTATATCACAAGAACAGATTAACATTATTGATATTACCTGCATCAATGTTGCTAGTTTCCCAGATATTCTGATTCTGTTCAGCTGAATCCTACAAAAACTCATAGCTAAGTCAAAATGAAAGCTACTGTGCTGGTTTGATTTTATAAGGTGTCTTCACAAGTTCTTTAATGTTTAGTGCTGTCTGGAAGGTGAGAACTTGGAGAAGAAACTCAGGCGTTAAAAGAAAATGAAACAAAGTGGGAAAAATGCTAACTGATCATTTCTGGCTTACTGCTGTCCCTTAATCTGTTATTGATGTTGCTAAAATGGCCTAATGCAGAACTCCAGCTTCAGGTGGAAATAATGTTGTTGTTTCTGCTTCAGAGTTTAGGTTGTTTTTTGATCTAATTTCCCTAAGAATTAAGACTTCTATTATGACATTGCTTCCTTTCTGTCAAAATTCTTCTGGTACTTATTATTTCACATACTAATTACTTTCAACTAAATTTGGTATACATGTAGCTGTCCAAAAGATCAAGGCAGTATTACATACTTAATGTGTACTGGGGAGATTGTGGACACACAAACTACCTGTGAGTACCATGGGTGGAGTGGGAAAGGAGATATGAGATAGTAACCTGTAGAAAACCAGGTTTCATTACTTATGGTGCTATTGGGGAAACTTATCTTTTATACCTTTATTTTGGGATTTTTTTTGGTATCTGCCTTTGAAGATGAACATAGGGAGCTTATAAATTGCCTTGCATGGAAAATTCAGCAGAGAACTTTGATGGAAAAGAGGGAACTTATGGAGTCCCCAAAGTCTAGAAGCTGGACTCCGTGCCTGTTTTTCCAAGTGACTATGGAGGTGCAAAGCCATGTATAGATGAATAAAGATTCATTCTGAAAAAGCAGCTTTTCATTTTGCAAAAATTACCTGAAGGGAAAACCAAGCAGTGGAGTTCTACTAAATGCAGATTTGTCTAGTGTATAGTCCTACAGGCTGGTCTCTCTGTTATTTACCAATTTACTTATCTGTTTATTCAATTAATTAGTTCTTCACCAACATAGAGGAGGAAAACAATCTTACCTCCTATCTAAAGTATTTTTGAAAATACAAACCTTTCTATTCAGTCAGTTGCTGAGGACTACATCTTTTAAAATATTTAGTTTCCTCAATATATGCACAGGATTACTTAATCAGAAACTCCATCTACTTATTTAACTGTCTAAATGACTTTCACAGGCTATCCTGAAGCCCTACACACCTCAAGCAACTGTAAGAATTCTTTAGCAATATTTAAGTGACAAGATGAAACAGTATCTCTTAAACACATAATTTTTTGCATTTTTCCACTGGTAATGATGATATGCCAAAATATCTTGTTTTACTAAAGTACGTATATTTGGATTAAGAAATCTATGCAAAGCATATAATGCTAGCCAATCTAATCAATGCAATTTATTTTTTTTGCTTCTTTTTTTTCCTGGACTCATGTCCAAATTCTTGAACCTGCATTCATATGTAATTCCACAAGTACCTTCTGAAAGCTGATTTTTCTACTCTCTTTTAGCTTCCAGGACAAAACATAGAAGTATGTTGTATTTTCCATTTCTAACATAGTATTTGATTTTCATTTAGAGCAGTTTACCACATAAATATTTTCAAGACTCTAAATGGTAAAGCAAAATAAAGAACTTTGAAATAGAAATCAAATGTGAATTTCTACAGCTGCATTTACAACCCTAATGCTTTTGTAAATTTTTGTGCAAGTTTATTGTAGTTTTCAGTAAAATATCTAAAAATAATGCTTGTCATAATAAATGCTTCGATATCTTTGATCTTTCTTCAGATTTTTCCATGTAATTCTTTGTTACTGACAGCATCTCAGCTGGTGAATCATCTCACTTAATCTAGTGTCCTTTAATCTTCTTGGCACTTGCTTGCATACTGTAGATTTTTAGTGTGCTAAAGAAAATAAAGGAACTCAATATCTGCTTTAAACACGTCTGTATATATTTCTGAGGTGCCATTTGTTTGTATTTTTATATAGCTTCATCATACACAACAAAGATACTTTCTTCAATAATGCTACAAGAAGTAGAATTGTACACCATATCTTACAAAGAGTGAAATATGAAGAAGGGAAAAACAAAATTGGTAAGTGCTGAGCAATGTGCTCTTAAACATGTGTGCTAAGTCCCACAAAAAAAAAAAAAAAAGGAAGTCTGGCTAAGTCTGTAACAGACTCTTTTATTTCCTCTTTAATCACCTCAGTTTTGATCTGTTTACATCTCGCCTACTGCTGTTGTAAGGACTTTGCCTGGAAGACCATATCATTTCACTGTAATATCAAGCTGCTGTCACAGGCACATATGTCACCACATGGAATTTATCCCCTCAGCAAGGAGACTGACTTAAGGAAGAAAGATATACAGATTAGGTACACTGGAGAGGCAAACAAACTCATGCAGAAAATCTTTTATTCCTCCATAAAGCTGTATTTGGAAGGATGGCAAGATTTTCGCTGCTATGCATCTCAGGCTACAGGGTTTCTTGCTGGATACCTGTACATCCCTAAGGGAGATGGAAGGTCCTATATCTTGGTGGCTGCTGCAAGAGAGCTCACCAATGATGTCCTCAGTGCAAAGGATGCCATGCATAACTATGGCATCACTTTCAGGTAGTGGATGAAGTGGACCTTTGGAGTGGCACATACGAGGATCCAGGAGAGCAGGCAGTGACAGAGGAGGGCTGGGGTACAAAACAGTGGCCCTCTTCTGTCTTGTGATGCAGAGCACAAACTGCTTGTCCTCCTCTCAATATGTACCACATAGAGCCTGGGGCATCATAAGCAGAGAGTCAATCCCCACAAAGCTCTGCAGCTTACTTCATTTCCCTGCTGTTCGATCTCTGTCCTTCCTGAAGATGTAGAGAAGCATCCCAGAACTTCCCTTGTTTCTTCCTAAGCTCCTGCAATAAGGGAAGCAATAGCTCCGTGCCGTGACAAGGAGAGAAGAAAGCAAAGAATTCACGTGGTGCTTGCTACCATTGCAATTAACACATGCCTCAAGATCCCAACTTCCTTCACAGATCTACTTGTGTTCTACCATTCTTACACTAATCACTGGGCAAAGCAAAACCTGGTTAGCTGTGCAGGTTTTCCTTTTCTGCCAGAGACTTCGGAAGAAAGCATATTCTGCCAAGCAGATACTAATACAATCACTGGAAGCGCTACTTATGCTGAATTAATACTTATTGCTGTGTTCTTGCTACTGTCATTCCCCTGTGAATTAGGAAAGGAATCAGAATTCTTTGCCTCTTGGTGTTCAAATCCCTTCAGGTTTTTAGTGTCTATATTTAGTTTTGAATTGCCTGATAATTATTCAGTCCTGTTTTGGTGTCTTTGTAAATGAAAAGTGCCCACATGTCAACAATCATTCATTATTTTTCTTGAGTTCACATCACAGAGGGACAAGCCCTGGCTAAACAGGCTGCATGATTATTTTTTGTGCCAAATAGCAATCTTTTCTGTTTGGGTTGAAGTACATTTTCTGGTCTGGTACTACTGTATCTTGTCTCGTTCCTGTTCTATTTGTTAGTTCACCAACTTTTGTAAGATGCGAACTGAACATATTTTACAATATTGTTATCATATGAAAATCAAGACTTTCAATTTCTTAACTGGCCTGTAGTTCAGAAATAAAAATATCTTCCCTGAAATTTTCATCTCCCAAGAAATATAGCCTTTCACCTAAATAGCTTCCTTAGGCCATACTTTGTGAGGTCAAACTTCAGTCCTGGTGTGAGGTCCCTGATTTCACTGAAGTTATGCTAAGGATGTATTTGGCAAATGAATCTTTTAGCCTCTAGCATAATAATTGATTCCTTATGATTAATATTTGAACAGTTCTTTGCTTTTATTATATCTTAGTTCATTTTAATCTATAAAAGATTAAATTTTCTGCATGTATCTTTTACTGTTAATGTGCTTCAAGCTTCATTTAACCAACTTCTTATGAAAATATGCATTTTGTCTTTTACTTTTACTTTTTTTTCTGATCCTATTGGTAAATAATTGGATATTTTTTATTTTTAGGTCTGAATCGATTGCTCAGTAATGGCTCCTATGAAGCTGCATTTCCTCTTCATGAGGTATTTTTCTCAGTTTCAGTTTTCTTTTTTAACAGGTATTTCCCACAAAATGATTTCTTAATTGTGTAATTTATTCTGAACCTTGTTAATAGTGTGACTGACTCTCATTTGCATTCTGCATCTGCCTCTGACATATCTCCCACTTAGTAATGTTTTTTTCTTGGAAAAAATGGGGGTTTTTTTCTTGCAAGAGAAGCTAAGTAGGGACATTTGTTCTGGATCCACTCTGTGAAAAGTATCTGGGTTTCATAAATCAGTATACTTTCAGAAGGTCAGATATTCTGCTACAGTTTTCTCTTTGAGATTCTATAATTTATAGCCTTTGACCTGAACACCATTTATCATAAATTACTTAGGAAGAACAATCTCAAATCTTACTAAAGTCAGAGGAAATTGTCCTTTTAATGTCATATTTAGATTTTGATGTACAAGTATGGAGTTTACATGAATTGTGTTATCCATACCAATAATGAGAGAGATTCCTTAGATATTATTTTTGCTGCTGTTGTTCGTTAATATTGGAATTTGTATTTTAGGGAAGTTACAGAAGTAAAAATTCAATAAGAACACATGGGGCAGAAAACCACAGACACTTGCTCTATGAGTGCTGGGCTTCCTGGGGAGTGTGGTATAAATACCAGCCACTGGACCTCGTGAGGTAAGACTTTCCTGCTTTTTGTATGTCACATTATAGGTGCTTTGAACATAATTTATGTGTCTTCTGACAAAACCACAAAAACCTCAGTTATTCCTGTGGTTTTAAAAACTGATCCTGAGGTCATGGGAATCCATTTCATTCACTGGTGCAACAACATTCCAGGAAGTATCTGTAGTGGAGCTTGTAGAAAGAGCGAAAATGAAGGGAGTTTCCTTATAGAGTTTCCTGACAGCAAAACTTCTAACAGAGTGTTTGCAGAACATTTAAGAGAGATAAAAAGGAAGAGAGGAAACTGTGGAGTCTGAGTAGACTTAGTTGCATGTCTATCCACTGGAGGAGTCATTCTTCCTCGTCAGAGCGTGGCTTTGGTGGAAACCAGGTTCTCATCAACTAGATCTTTCTTTCCAGAAAAGCAACCACGGAAGGAACCCTGGATGAGTTTAGTGATGCTTACAAATGGCATAGAAGAGAGCTAACAGTCACTGAGTCTGTGTTCAGCAGCATCAGTGGTAGATGGGTGGAAGTCTGTCATGTACCCCCTCCCTCAGCCCAGCCGCATCACTGTCACCAGAAACACTGACAAAACTGAGACATAACTCCGAATTCTTATAGCCCTTTAAAATAATGTTTTCAAATAGGCTTGCATGTGTTAATAAAGTATTACGTATATTTTGTGCATAGAGAACCAGAGCCTTTACTGATTACATTGGCAGAACTATTATTGGGCATTAACGTTTATTTTTCTACTTGAAGAGAGGAATATGAAGGTACAAGGGCCTATTAATAGTCCTAATGTGTGTTGGGATCAGTGAAGATGTTGATATATTAGCCATTAGAAAGAGTCATACAGGGCATGCAATTGGACCAACACATTAATTTCCCCTTTTACAAGTGATATAAACTTTTGCTTTTATTGTTTCTCAAAATAGTTGCCAGATAAAAAGACTTGTAGAGGGNTATTCATGTGGTTTTAAAAACTGATCCTGAGGTCATGGGAATCCATTTCATTCACTAGTGTGACAACATTCCAGGAAGTATCTGTAGTGGAGCTTGTAGAAAGAGCTGAAAATGAAGGGAGTTTCCTTATAGAGTTTCCTGACAGCAAAACTTCTAGCAGAGTGTTTGCAGAACATTTAAGAGAGATAAAAAGGAAGAGAGGAAACTGTGGAGTCTGAGTAGACTTAGTTGCATGTCTATCCACTGGAGGAGTCATTCTTCCTCGTCAGAGCGTGGCTTTGGTGGAAACCAGGTTCTCATCAACTAGATCTTTCTTTCCAGAAAAGCAACCATGGAAGGAACCCTGGATGAGGTTTAGTGATGCTTACAAATGGCATAGAAGAGAGCTAACAGTCACTGAGTCTGTGTTCAGCAGCATCAGTGGTAGATGGGTGGAAGTCTGTCATGTACCCCCTCCCTCAGCCCAGCCGCATCACTGTCACCTGGATTTCTATTCATCTTGGAAGTAGCCCACAAAAGAAACACTGACAAAACTGAGATATAACTCATAATTCTAATAGCCCTTTAAAATAATGTTTTCAAATAGCCTTGCATGTGCTAATAAAGGATTACATATATTTTGTGCATAGAGAGCCAGAGCCTTTACTGATTACATTGACAGAACTATTATTGGGCATTAATGTTTATTTTTCTATTTGAAGAGAGGAATAAGAAGGTACAAGGGCCTATTAATAGTCCTAACGTGTGTTGGGATCAGTGAAGATGTTGATATATTAGCCATTAGAAAGAGTCATACAGGGCATGCAATTGGACCAACACATTAATTTCCCCTTTTACAAGTGATATAAACTTTTGCTTTTATTGTTTCTCAAAATAGTTGCCAGATAAAAAGACTTGTAGAGGGTGGCCCTGGAGACAATGTTATTGATTAAGGCCATATAAAATATATGTTTCATAAAACAGGAGGTTTTCAGTTTCCATGGAGAAAATGTTCACAGAGAAACACAATAAAAGAATTCTACTGAGTCATTTAATTTTTAAATATGCTTTAGAAAACAAAGTAACGTATTTGTACTTCATGATTTAATCCTGAAATATTCTTATTTCTTTTTAATATACTAGCCTAGACAGAATTATGAAATTTTTCTTAAATTACACTATGGAAATTGCTGGTTTACAGAGAAGTTGACAGTTATATTAAAGCTTTTGTAATTTTTAATTTCCCAGAATAAGATATTAATGTCACAGTATAAACAACTTATCTCTATAGTGGTTTTTAATCATTTATCCATGGTGGTCAAGGCTACTCTTCTTCATCATGGTTTCTTGTTTGTGAAAGCACTGTTGAGCCAATATCTGGGGTTTGGTTTATTAATATGCACTCTCAGGTGTCTGTAATTTTTTTTAAGGATGAGAATAAATGGTATCAGAATGAGCAAAGCTAGACACTTGATTGTTCTGGACCTTGGTAGCAGCCTTCTTAGTATTCTGTGTTTGATATTTAAGATTTTGTAAGATGCTTTAGCTTTTTTATCAGGCAGTGATACCCACAGGTTTTTCTGTAGCTGTTCTACATAGTAAAAAAAAAAAAAAATCAAAATATTAGACACCCAGGTGGAGTCAAGGGTGCACTGTGGTGATTCAGAGAAGGTGTTTACCCAAAGAGAAGGGGAGTAGGGAAAGCTGTGAGGATCCCTAGTATTTGAAGCAGCATGAGTCTCTGTAGCCATTGAGTTCCACAGGGTTCAAAGCTACAGCCCCAGCCCAGCCTGTATGCTACCTGGAGCACACCCCTGGCTGCAATGAATTTACTGAAGGAGGGGTGACAGAAAACGGGAGGGAATGTATTTTTCCTCTCAATTCACAGGTGCATTTCCTTCTCTCCTGCCAAATCTGTCTTGTCTACTGCCATTCTCAGCAGCCCATGTGTCTAGTGAGCTGGAGATCTTTCCTTGAAGAGCTGACAGCACCAGCAAGACCTATTGTTCATTTCACGCAGAAGTATCTCAGCATGCATACTTTAAACAGGAGCTTTTACAGTACGACCTTTTTAATTTTTTCCCCATTCTGACAGCTATGTGGGGTGTGCTTGAAGAGAGTTTTGTTGCCAATTGTACAAAGGAGTGGATGGATGTTAATTCTTCCACAGATATCCAGCCAGAATTTACTGTTGCTAGCTGACATTCCCCTTTCTTAAATGCTTTAGAAACACAAAGGATTAAATTAGATGTAGATAATATACTTATATCTCATTTATAGATATGACATTTCCACCTTAAGTTACCACAGTGGTAAGTGAAATTATTCATACTTTGGTTAGTTTTGTTTTTATCTTTAGCTGTTCAAAAGAGGCCATATCTCTCCAGTGCTGTCAATTTGGTGCCTCCCAGATTTTATTTAATCTCAACAGCTGGCTGTTAGGGAGATACTAGTTACTAGAAACAAATGAGAAAAAGTCATTTGAGGGGATTTCCACAACTCTGCTTTCACTCCACATTGAAACGTGGCAGTATTAAGATGCAGTCTTGGCACAATTGCAAAGACACTGCTATTAATCAACAGATGTGGTGCCATGATTTTAATTACATTTCTGTTGGACTTCAATTTCCATAGTTGCTTTTCAAGAATAATTTAAGGTCCCTACAGTTGACGGCAATGGGAAAGAGGCAGGGCTTTCTATATTTATAGACTCTGGAACAACAAAAATCAGTAGAAAAGGTGATTCCAGGGGGGGTTAGATCACCTCCTTCACAATTCTGTGCATAGCTTCTTTCCTCTAGATTGTGCACAAATTGATCCTGCTCCTGCTTGCACATGTGATTTACAGGACAAAAAGGGAGGAAGAAAATTATACTGATAAAATGATTATAAAGCTACCTAAATGAACCTAAAAGCAAAAGTAATGCCTGAGTTACTCACATTTTCATCCATGTTTACAAGAAATTATTTGATTGCAAGCTGGCAGCTCCCTTTCAATCTCCTGTCAAGCCTTTACCCCCACCCTATTGCTTCTGATATAACAAAGAGCTTCAGCAACCTGGTGGGAGACGTCCCCACCCATGGCTGTGGGACTGGAACTGGATGATCTTTAAGGACCTTTCCAACCCAAACCATGCTATGATTCTATGTGTCCAAAATATCTGTTGAAAATATCTAGCTCCCTCACAACTTGTTTCTGTGTTGCAAAAAGCTCTGTATGGGATTTCATTATGACCTGCAAAATGATTAATGAAGGTTAATAGGTTCTTGGCTTAAGTCCTAACCTCTGTATTCTAGCTCTGTGGCTTTCTTATAAGCATACTGAAACCAAAAAAAATAAGGCCATTAAACACAGGGGACTCCAATATCACATTTTATGGATCTGAAATCAGACTTCGTAGTTAAATACTTCTCAGAATTGTGCCTTATTGATAGATTCTGAGATCGAAACCTTTTCCCAGATAAGTTAAGGATATTTCTACTGTTGCAATGAGGTGAGAAGAAGGACAGTTCACCATTAGGAAGCTGATATTGGTGGGCATATATTGGAGGAAGTATACATGCTCGTATAAACCTGCAAATATTTTTTTATTATTCTAACAGTACAACATGTATGAGGATAGGAGAAATTAATTATTGTACGAGGTGCTTGGGAGGGTAATGTCTCTTCTTTTTAGGGTAGCTATGGAGGAAATTTTCTGTGGCAGAACCACAGAAAGTACAAAACATTTTTTTCTCTTCTTATTAACCATCTGAAATACTGGATGGTAATAAGTTAGCAAAGTTAATAAAAATGCAAATGTCACCAAAGCTGGAAAATTTCAAACAGTCTTTCAACAAGTAGCATGATAATGGGTGAAATTTAGGTGTAAATAATGCACAGTGATTCACCCTCAAAAAAAAATCCCTGGAATTCTTTACGTACCTCACTGACTTCTAGGTAAAGTGCTAGCATGCAGGTAAGAGAACAGTCATGAGAGTTATATGTGTACATATGAGAACTATATGATATTTCTGTTCTACATATAGTGCCAGAGAAGAAAACAAGAGCTTGTTCCCTGTATTTGATGCAAGTTGAAGGGAGAGAATGGCAAAAATATCTCTAAACCATCTTCATCTCCTAAGGTTGTTGAGGATTCAGGCTAACCCAATTATGGACTGGAATAAATGCAGAATTTCTTTGAATATGGAACCTAAGAAAGTCTCCAAAGCCCTTGTTACTGCCATAGTTCATTTCTACAGCACTAAACCTAAGTGGTATCTGAGCAGGGACATACAGAAATAGTATGCTAACTATGGGGCCAAAAGAAATGAAATATTAACTTGACCCTGGTGTAAACTGCATTAGTATAGTCTGTAGAATACCAACTGTGAAACAAAGTGTGACAGAGGAAGATCAAGGCTGTTTGTCCATATTTAAATCATTTAATATAAAAGTAATGTCAACAGCAAGCATTTCTTGTTAAAACCAGACTCACAAACGGCCTTGGATGTCTTTTTCTTTCATTGCAGAGGTTTGGGTTGCTCCCCATCATGTCAATTCTTCTTTTTGCACACTCTAAACTTTGCTTGGATCTTCATCTAGGGTGAAGCAGTTTCCTGCATTAAGAGATCAAAAGAGTACTGTCATTAGCATAGTTAGATGGAATGGTTTAACAGGATAGGGTATGAAGTTTGTCATGAATGTTTGTCAGCAGAGGGGTAGAACAAGAAAGTAGGGAATGAAATAAAAAAAAATAAATTTTGATAAATGTTAGGTCTACTTCACTACTTGGAAGTATTTATGTGGAGAGAAATAGGTCCATAAACATTCAGTGGAAGCAAACTCAAAACACAAGCTGTAACCCAAGACACAGCTTGACATCCTTGACGTCAGGTAAATAATTAGGCCAAGGGTCACTGACACTTAAGTCAGGGCTCAAAAATCAGTTTTTAGTTGTCTCATTACAACCAGACCTACTACCCTTGTCAGAACTAAGTATGTTATTGTTAGCTTATGACCTCTTTAGCCTGTAAGTTTGAGTCTCTATTGAATGACAGAAAAACAAAAACAACATGACAATATTTGGCTTCTTATCAGTGCTGGTAAACTTAAAGGATAATAATCAGTGTAGGTCACTGTCACTCAGCAGAGCATGAGCTCAGCCCAGGTAGATATTGTTCACACCGGAAATTCTTGACATGCATTGGAAAAAATAATATTTCTGTGCGTTTCAAACCTAGTGTTTCTTTCTCTTCTCCACTGCTTCCAACCCTAGAGCCCATCATGGGTCTTCTTCTATTCACTGTAGAAGTTTGACCAAAGATGTTTTCTGGTTGCACAAAGAGCCAACAGTGCTGGCTCACTGCATTTTTTGTCCCTGGACAGATCAGAAGTTTCATCATTAACATAAAAGTAGAGTTTCAGCAGCAACTATTCTCAAATTTACTTCATATGCAAGTTTAAGTTGTTTCTAAAGTCTCCAAAGTACAAGAATATCATCTTGCCTCATTCTTTAAAATTAATCTTGCAAATAGTCTCCTAAAATCTTCATTGTNATATTCTAGCTCTGTGGCTTTCTTATAAGCATACTGAAACCAAAAAAAATAAGGCCATTAAACACAGGGGACTCCAATATCACATTTTATGGGTCTGAAATCAGACTTCATAGTTAAATACTTTTCAGAATTGTGCCTTATTGATAGATTCTGAGATCGAAACCTTTTCCCAGATAAGTTAAGGATATTTCTACTGTTGCAATGAGGTGAGAAGAAGGACAGTTCACCATTAGGAAGCTGATATTGGTGGGCATATATTGGAGGAAGTATACATGCTCGTATAAACCTGCAATTATTTTTTTATTATTCTAACAGTACAACATGTATGAGGATAGGAGAAATTAATTATTGTACGAGGTGCTTGGGAGGGTAATGTCTCTTCTTTTTAGGGTAGCTATGGAGGAAATTTTCTGTGGCAGAACCACAGAAAGTACAAAACATTTTTTTCTCTTCTTATTAACCATCTGAAATACTGGATGGTAATAAGTTAGCAAAGTTAATAAAAATGCAAATGTCACCAAAGCTGGAAAATTTCAAACAGTCTTTCAACAAGTAGCATGATAATGGGTGAAATTTAGGTGTAAATAATGCACAGTGATTCACCCTCAAAAAAAAATCCCTGGAATTCTTTACGTACCTCACTGACTTCTAGGTAAAGTGCTAGCATGCAGGTAAGAGAACAGTCATGAGAGTTATATGTGTACATATGAGAACTATATGATATTTCTGTTCTACATATAGTGCCAGAGAAGAAAACAAGAGCTTGTTCCCTGTATTTGATGCAAGTTGAAGGGAGAGAATGGCAAAAATATCTCTAAACCATCTTCATCTCCTAAGGTTGTTGAGGATTCAGGCTAACCCAATTATGGACTGGAATAAATGCAGAATTTCTTTGAATATGGAACCTAAGAAAGTCTCCAAAGCCCTTGTTACTGCCATAGTTCATTTCTACAGCACTAAACCTAAGTGGTATCTGAGCAGGGACATACAGAAATAGTATGCTAACTATGGAGCCAAAATAAATGAAATATTAACTTGACCCTGGTGTAAATTGCATTAGTATAGTCTGTAGAATACCAGCTGTGAAACAAAGTGTGACAGAGGAAGATCAAGGCTGTTTGTCCATATTTAAATCATTTAATATAAAAGTAATGTCAACAGCAAGCATTTCTTGTTAAAACCAGACTCACAAACGGCCTTGGATGTCTTTTTCTTTCATTGCAGAGGTTTGGGTTGCTCCCCATCATGTCAATTCTTCTTTTTGCACACTCTAAACTTTGCTTGGATCTTCATCTAGGGTGAAGCAGTTTCCTGCATTAAGAGATCAAAAGAGTACTGTCATTAGCATAGTTAGATGGAATGGTTTAACAGGATAGGGTATGAAGTTTGTCATGAATGTTTGTCAGCAGAGGGGTAGAACAAGAAAGTAGGGAATGAAATAAAAAAAAATAAATTTTGATAAATGTTAGGTCTACTTCACTACTTGGAAGTATTTATGCGGAGAGAAATAGGTCCATAAACATTCAGTGGAAGCAAACTCAAAACACGAGCTGTTTCAGCAGACACAGCTTGACATCAGGTAAATAATTAGGCCAAGGGTCACTGACACTTAAGTCAGGGCTCAAAAATCAGTTTTTAGTTGTCTTATTACAACCAGACCTACTACCCTTGTCAGAACTAAGTATGTTATTGTTAGCTTATGACCTCTTTAGCCTGTAAGTTTGAGTCTCTATTGAATGACAGAAAAACAAAAACAACATGACAATATTTGGCTTCTTATCAGTGCTGGTAAACTTAAAGGATAATAATCAGTGTAGGTCACTGTCACTCAGCAGAGCATGAGCTCAGCCCAGGTAGATATTGTTCACACCGGAAATTCTTGACATGCATTGGAAAAAATAATATTTCTGTGCGTTTCAAACCTAGTGTTTCTTTCTCTTCTCCACTGCTTCCAACCCTCGAGCCCATCATGGGTCTTCTTCTATTCACTGTAGAAGTTTGACCAAAGATGTTTTGTGGTTGCACAAAGAGCCAACAGTGCTGACTCACTGCATTTTTTGTCCCTGGACAGATCAGAAGTTTCATCATTAACATAAAAGTAGAGTTTCAGCAGCAGCTATTCTCAAATTTACTTCATATGCAAGTTTAAGTTGTTTCTAAAGTCTCCAAAGTACAAGAATATCATCTTGCCTCATTCTTTAAAATTAATCTTGCAAATAGTCTCCTAAAATCTTCATTGTAATCATGATAATTTTGTAATGATTTGTAAAGATCCTAATCTGATCATCAGCCTACTGTGCACAAGACCATCAAACACAGCAAAAGGCATTCAGCCTTCTCCTGTGATGATGTGTTCAGCAGGTTTTTTTGTGTGCTTGATGTATTCTTTAACACATAAAAAAGGTTTGGTTGTGTTTGGGAAGAGGAAAAATGCTAATGAATATATAGTAAATAGGAGGTTCCTGGCCAGTTTGCTGATAGCTTTTAAGCAGTATAGCTAACAAATTACATTAATTCAGACTACTTTCCTCAAATCCATGCAAGATGATACATAAAAATATTTATTACAACTCACTTGCACTTTACCTTCCACTTGTGGTAGAATCATGTAACCAGTTTTCCAGGAAATGACTTAAGAAAATAAGTAAGCAAATGAAAATGTACTGGATTGGAGATAACTACTAGTTAATCAAATAGTTAGAAATAATTGAGGCCTAACTGATTTTTTCTGTTATATCAGTTTTAGGGATGAAACTGATTACAGTGTAATTATTTGGGGAGTAGAGTTACACAGCCAAAAGGCAAAGAAACTCATCACCTTCCCAGACACAAATAACTACTTTTTAAAAAAAATTAACTCGCTGGTTCCTGCTGGAGGTCTCCACTCATTTCACTGTAAACTGTGTTTAACAAATTTTAAAATTTATCCTTTAAGTTTATTTATGAGGCAAGTCCCCAAGTGTGGATTTAAAAATTCAGTTGTAGACTTTTCTTCCCCAGGAAATTCTGAATGCCCTTTAATCTACTCTTCAGATATGATAGAAATATATTTTGGGTTTTTTCTGTAAACAAGCAAGATTAAACAGATTTATTCTAATTAACAGGTAATTTTGCTGTGTTGTGTTTTAAAACAGACGATACTTCGGTGAGAAAATTGGACTGTACTTTGCATGGTTAGGATGGTACACGGGGATGCTCTTCCCAGCTGCCTTCATTGGATTGTTTGTCTTTTTGTATGGAGTCACAACTCTGAACCACTGCCAAGTCAGGTAACGTGGGCATTTTTATAAGGGAATTATCTGTGGGTTATTATGGTTAATTTAAGAGATGTTTACGGGAATTTTTAGTTATTCAATTTTGAACTGTTGGATAAATACTCAGGGAAAAAACAACATTCAGTTCTTGCAAGGTTCACAATATCAAGCTTCCTTTGTTTTGTGAATTGTGATGGGAGGCAATGTTTCTTGCCTAGCTCCAGTTACAGATGGTGCTAGCTACTCAGGATGAAGTAAGAAAGTGTAAGGTTCCTTCATTACTGCTTTTACAGGCCAGCAGAAGAGTGGGGAATTTTCGTTCTCTTCAAGGTCCCAAGGTCCACCACAGGGAGGCATTCTTCAGATGGAGAACTCCCTGGACCTTCTGCTGAGTGCTGTATCTCTGCACTCTTGCACAGTGGAAAAAAATGTTTAAGACAAGTCACAAGAATAAGTCAAACAACTTTTTCTGCAGTCATCCTCCCCTACATCCTACCAAAGGTCACTTCTGAGAAGCTGGAAATGGTAAAGATCTACTACTAGGCTGACCCTGATGAACCATCCTCTGCAGTTATGACTGTAAACTCTAAAGTCTTAGATAGTCAACAAATATTAATTATACACTTGCAGTTATGAACATCTTGGCTTCATTTACAGAACCAGTATTGTTCAATACATAACTGACTATTGTTGAAACTTATCAATCCATTTTAAAAACTGATTGTTATGCATCAAATTATTAACATTTATCTTTTCTATTTTTTTCAGTAAAGAAGTCTGCCAAGCTACAGATATCATAATGTGTCCTATATGTGATAAATACTGTCCCTTCATGAGGCTGTCAGATAGCTGCGTTTATGCCAAGGTATATTTAAACTGTGCAAACAGAGATGCTTTACTGGTAAAAGCAATCCATTTGCCTTTTGCATTTGTTCTTTGTGAACTTGGTTAGGTAAAATCTTCAAAGGACAGGTCAAGTTCAGCCAATATTAACAGCCATTGTCTTTTACCAGGACTAACTTTAAGTCGTAAAATACCTGAATGCAATTTGCACTTAGAGATTCAGCAGTCCCAGAGGTCATGTCCTAGATGCATGTGCTGTAGTGTCCTTGGCATCAACCTTTACCTTATGATCTATCCTTTGTACATGGCTCCATAAAATGAATGCTTTGGGCCTGAAGTGATGCTGACATTTAGTATTGCCAAGGGTCAGTCCCAGACCAGGCTGGAAAATAATCCTGTTGACCAATAGGTGCATTTCACATGCTAAGGTAAGGATCCTTAGGATTGTCAGGCCAGTGGCACTCATGATGAAATTAATTTTTTTAAGTGAAACTAGAAAATAAAGCCTTATTATGATAAATTGATCGTGCTATTAATATTTCCTTCAGGTAACCCACCTTTTCGATAATGGAGCTACTGTCTTTTTTGCTGTTTTCATGGCAGTGTGGGGTGAGTTTTTGTTTCGATGTAAGAAATTATGCAATTTTTTTTTCTAAAGCTCGTGATGCAACACAGACCTCTAATTTCCAGCACACTTTTTTCAGACGCTGAAAAAAGCAATATAGGCATTATTCTTGCAAAAGGAAGATGGAAGTGGTTGAAATCCACACAGATTATGTTATAATAATTTTAATTTTAAAAACACATGAATACGGTATATAGTGTCTATGTAGATAGTTATATATGGGGAGTGGGGGTTGTAAGTGTTTTTCAATCCACTGGCACTGAGGCCTTTTCTCTGTTACTGGTCAGGACTTCCATAAGCTTAGGGCAGATCAATTTAGTTTCTACACTAAAATGAATTGATGTATTATTTTCCCCCTTTTTTGCAGACAGGCAGTAAATATTAACTACACATAACTTGATTGCAATTAAAGGAACACTCTGATGGAATAAATGAATGATATGAGAGTGGTCTAACTGTTGCACTGGAGGCTGAATGTTGCCCACAGACAGTTCTATTTCTGGCTCAACTATTTTTGCTACTGTGGTCTTCTAGGCAGAATTGAAAGCAAGAGGGAACAATAGTTTCTGGCAGCACAAAAATTGTTTCAAAAAATGTCCTAGGCATGCTCATGCTACCATGCTGTTCTGAGAGAAGGTTAACACCTTTAGGAAATGGCTCAGTGAGGTGCCTCAAAAATGGCATCCATCTCACAGCTTTGGCTGCTTGAGCTATCCCAATTTAGCCATTGTTCTTCAGTTCCTACTCACACATCTCCAGTTGCTTTGGAAAGGTGTCCAAGTAGTTCTCATATCTCCAATTTAAATTGTAGATCATTTTACTGACCCAGAAGAGATGTGCAGGAACCAACATCAGAGTCACTAGGACAATACAAAATACCTTACTGGTCTGTTTCAGCTCCTTCCTCCTAAACTATGGGTTTTTTCTAAGTTAACTCAATTAGGCCATATACCAATGCAGCCTATCCATACCACTTCATGTAAATGGCTGGTATTAAAATATCATAAGTTACACTAAGGAAAAAATATGCAGATCATCCAGATCTTGTTTCTCTGTGATACTTGAGCTTTTGTTCAGAGCTACCTTGGGAATCACAAGAAATTCTTAAGTCCAGACTTCAAGATTTTTAGACATTTACTCAGCTTTTCCAAACTCTTTCTCTACATGATCACAGAAGCTGAGAATTTCCAAGGCAGTTTAGTGACAAATTAGCCTCTCGTTCCTCCCTCTTTCAGCATCACTCTCAGACTCCCAGACCCAATTCCCTCTGGGAATATCTCCACAGCGGCTTGCCAGGACTGGGAAATGCAGTGCTCATTCATGCATCTCCAGCACCTAAGCCCACAGAGAAATAAGAAAAAGTGTAATAAATGCTGTCCTCTGGATGATTTGGCTAGTGGAGAAGAGTCTACAGGACAGCAGCTGTGGTGAGAGCTTTCCCTACCGCATCTGTTTGCTTACACTGTGCTTGTGATGTTGCTGCCAAGAGGATGTAGGGGCAGCAACAGGAAGGAGGCTGTGAGTGTAGGGTAATTATTTGGGGAATGGAACAACCCTATGGCTCCACCCAAACTACAGTTTCTTAAATAAGTCTTTGTGGAGACAACAGTGAGTGCAGGCAGTACTATTATCTCAGTAAATCATAGGGGAAGAGAAGAAACAATGAAAGCATTTTGATTGTGGAGGGTTTTTTTCTGTCAGTATGACACAACTGGCAAGTGTAGGACGAATCTGCTGTGAAAAGTTCAGCCTTCTAGATGACCCAGTTTGACAGACACTGGCACATAAAATAATAATGACAATGCTTTTAATAAAAGAGAATGAAAGCAAAAAAAGACAGCTACAGTGATGCTACCTCTTTGGCCTGAGCTTAGCCGCTCTCTTACTATATAAAGCATTTTCCTCACTGTCTTCAGATCCATTAATGAACTCCTATCTTGAGGGAGAAGTCTCAGCCATTTGCTTATGGTTTTCAAAACCAGGCATGGGCAGGATGGGCTTTCCATGAAGTGATGTGTGTGGTACTTTCCTCCTTTTATTCAAAAAACATCTTTAATTGATGGACAAAGTGTATTGCTCACTTTTTAAACAGAAATGTTATATTTCTCCAAATGATGAGCAAGCTACTGTGGAAAGGCTAGGGAGAGGAATTACCTGGCTGTGGGACTCTGAAGCACAGGGACCCATCTTTTATAATGCTTCATTGTGGGATAAGTGGGTCCCATAAAAGTAAGGTTGGAACTGTCAAGTGCACCAGGAGATACTGGAATAAAAACACACTTTTCTTCAAAATTATAATAACGCATCACCTCACCTGTTGTATTTCTGCCCTGTTTAAGTGAAGTTCTGTAGAAGAAATAGAAGTAATAGATGTATTAGAAAAAAAAATGATACTTATTAAAGTATACCCATAAGATATAAGTCCTAAGACAACTTTAATTTTATACTGATGTAGTAAAGGACAAAATGTAGTTTCTCTTCAGCACACTGAATGAATTCACCTGTAATTTGTTTTAATTTCTCCATATTGGAGCTTCTGTTGCAAGAAGAATCACTTTCAAAAGGACTGAAGCTATAAATCTCTGTGGTTTATAGGAAACACTAAGTCCCTGTAAACACTAGTATTTTTTTTATTGGTGAACAGATTGTTGTTGATGCTTATTAAGATGTCCTCATCTCAGAAGGCAGAAACTAATTTTTCCTTTAAAATATCTCTAGCTTTGACTATATTTTCCAGATGTTCAAAGCTTTGAAAAAGAGGAGAGCAATAGAATTTTTAGTGTTTCTGTGCTAGAGGGAAAAACCTACAATTTGCCCTTTATATATGCCTTTGAACATGTTGAGTTTGATGAAAAAGTCTCATTTCCAGGAAAAAAATCCTGTCTTTTTACTGTCTAAACTGGATTCTTACTAAAGACAGAAAATGGGGGAAAGATTTTCATACCAAATAAATGTTGACATATAAAGTGCAGAAAAAAAAGTCATTCTCAGAAAAAAAAATCTATGTGAATTTGTTAACCAGTTGACTCCCTGTACATTGCTGCAGAGCCAGATGGAATTGTAGATTTTGCTTTTCCAGTTGAGATACTGGAGAAAGTTAGTGCAAAGATATCACTATCTAGATGCTTCCTGAAGCTCAGCAGCAAAGTTCTCTAACTGTCCAACAGGAGATTACAGTTAATTATAATTTCTAATGCTTTGCTAGAGACAAAGCGGGCTGATGGTAGTTTTCTTGTCTCTGCATATCTTTGAGAGACTAAGAGACATAAGAAAAGTCCTTTTTGAAATTTATTCTTGTCTACCTAGAAGCATGTTTCCTTTGATAAAGAAAGTAGCTTTAAAACACTTGCTGAAAGACAAAGTTGGGAAAGGAAAAAAAAGGCCTGGAATGGAGAATTTAACACGTCTTTCAATCAATAAGGAATGTCAACATAAAACACTTTTTTTGAAAAATATCAGTTAGTCTAATAAAAGATATTACTTTCTTATGAATCTTACCTCTAGCATAAAACATTCACATTGATCTGCTCTCTGAGGGTACAGAATTGAATGAGGTTCTTCAGCAATATTCCTGGTATATAGAACATGTTCCAGAAGTCAGGAGGGATATATTACATGGTGTTCTGAAATATAATAGGAAGAGAATTTCTGAGAGAAGGTCAGGATTAAGCTATTGGCTGTGAGAGGCCATTGATGTTTCTAGGTAAGATCACTACTTATTTCAAAAGCATCTGAGGAAATGATGTTAAGACAGCTGTTTGTACAATCGGATATTGAAGACTGAGCTGCAAGTTTGAGTTCTGAAACAGAGCAAGTGTAGTACTGACAAAGCTAGCAAAAGACCTGGGAGTTAAGGCCAATGAGAAAATCAAAATTCTAAACAGGATTTGGAAATTTTCAACATCTGATTTAAACAAACTAATTGGAGAATGGGAGAACTATAAGTACAACTGTGTCCCGTTGAACTGTCAAAGTCAGAACAGAGTGCTGAAGTGTGATATAGGGTGTTTGCGATTACTTGACTAGAAAAGAAGCAGAGAAATTTCAAAATGCAGTACTTTTTAGAAGACCTCACTGAATCAATCAAAGATGGTTATTTATAGCATGTTTTAAAATATCTAGCAAGGGAAAATTGCATACTGACCTGGATAAGTGGAGAAAATTGTAGCACAGTAAAAGCTAGAGCAGTGCTGTGCTGATCATCCTATTTGCTACTTAATGATTTGAAAATAGCTCTATAAAGAAGCTTCAGAAACTGCAAATACTTACTCTTACAGGTGCTAAATGTACTAAATATACTACATATAGAGTCCTCACTTCAGGTATGTAAAAAACAAGAAAGAAGTATGATTCAGCACAGACATATCTGAGAGGTTCATGTCTGCAGACTCATATGTCCACTCAAGACCTGCTTCCAGCTGGTTTTTTTGAAATGAGAACAGAGTGGTAGTAATCAATTAGGCTTGTTTCTCCCAGGTCTCCAAAAAGTGCAGGACTACTTGTTTAGCCAGTACAAAATAATTCAGTATGAACTGCTAGGACAGACTCCATGAGAAGGCAAGTCAAGGAACAAACAATGTGGTGGTTGAGCAGCAGCAGAGCCTCATTAGCACTTAATGTTTTTGCTGATCCAAACAGATTGTACTGCAATCCTTACAAGAAGTGATAGAAACATTAAGCTAAGGAGACTGAACTGACTTTTGTTATGAGACTAAATTAAAGCCACTGGATACCTGGTGTAACATAACTCCAGCTTTCAGAAAAAGAGTGAAGTGACATATGGAAATGTCTTCAAACCAAGTAGCCACCTCCTTAAACATGCTTTTGATATCTTACCTTATCTACTTACAGTGTTCATTTTCTAAGAATATCTTAATTGCATTGGCAAATACATTAAATTATGATTATTCTTACTGACTAAAAACTAGGCTTCAACAAACATACGCAGGTGCTTAGTATCATGTCAAGTCTGTATCAATATGCTGCCATAGGGCAGATAGTCCATTAAGGAGACTCGCTTAGAACTTGATGTGGAACATACTTCCAAGCTATTGTAACACTGATACAGCTGATAGATACTATGCTAGTTCATGAACAAAGAGTTTTGTGTTCTCTATGACTATCAGCCTAATGGTTTTCAGTGGGCAATAAAGGGAAGAACCAAACGTCACAGTGGGAGAGGAAGCCTTTCCATTGATTTGTGTTAGTTTTAGGCAGCTTCTACATTCTTTTAACAAAATGAATTTAAAAATATTGTAACCATAAACCAGTATTAATCTCCAGAACAGGAGATTTTATGACTGAGTACTTCCTTGATTCTGCTTTCCACCATAAAAAGTCATGTCCAGGCATATTACATTATTTTGAACTCTTTCAAAATGGGCTGTACAGAACAGAATATTTAATTGTCAGATGCTAATGCCACACCACATATAAGCACTCATGTATAGTAAAAGAAATGGTCTGGTTTAGAAAGGTGTAAGACTGAAGTTCCCATTTCCTCACTAGTACTCTACAGATTTGTACATACTCTGGAATGTGCTTCCTCTGGGTTCTGATTTCTGTGTATTGTAAATGGTCCTCAAAAAAGGAAAGTTACTGCTTTATCTGCAATAACCCCAAGAAACATTTAGCTTCATCACAAATCTGCTATATCAAGTAATGATGACTCACAGGAACAATTTTGTTCTTTGAGAGTCCTCCCTTGGTTGGTTAGAAATTAAACATTTCTATTTAGCACTAAATGAAATCTCTAAAGCCTCAATCATATTTGAAGCATGTGAAGTAATCCTTAGAAAGCAATGCATTTTGAAAGTAGCTTTGATCATCAGCGTGATTGCTGTTCAAAGGATCCCATTTATGCAAAGAAATTAAAAGAATGTAACAGCTTCATTCAGCCATTCTGTAATAGTCATTAACATCTTCTTGAGTTAAAAACAATTTTGTTTTTTTTTCTCTTTGCTCCAGCAACTGTTTTTCTGGAGTTTTGGAAAAGAAGGAGAGCAGTAATTGCTTATGACTGGGACTTGATAGACTGGGAAGAAGAGGAGGTTTGTATTAAAAAAAATGTAGACCTCAATCTTTAATACAAAAAGATTTGGTTAAAAATGTAAGCATGTTTTTCTTTTGGATTTATTTTGAATTCATTCTTCACAAACTAGGCAATAAGCATTTTTCTCCTCAGGTGTTTCCTCTGGAATATAAAGTATCTTTTGCCAGACCAAACTGTTTTCTCTTTCTACACCTTTGTAAATCTCAATTAATTCCAACAGATCAGTGACTGTCATTATGGGAGTTTTCAGGGAAAAAGGGTACTTTGGGAAGAACTAACAAAATTTGCTTTTGAATTTAAAGAAGATCTTAGCCCCAGGATATTGTGAATTTTGGCGAACAGGCTTTTATCCATTGGCTTGAATGACCACTAAGAACATTGATGGAGAGAAAGACTTGTGAGGCTCACACCAACTTCTGAAATTTTAGCTGCTGGTTACCTAAGTACACAGTGCTGCAGAGAAACTAAGGCAGATGAACCAACCCAAAGGACTTAATTCATCCTCTGTTGGTAGAGAGCATCTCCTTACAGAGGAAACAGTGGAAAATAGCCTTAACCTTTTCTGTGGTGGTTACTGAAAAGAAACAGCATGCTCTTGGGACTGAGAGCTGAGGTCTAAGTGGCACTAGCAGATTTAATTATTCAAGAGAAAAGAAAGATTTGGTGGATATGGCAGAAAAAGCATTCCTTGAGAAGGATTTGGATATACAGGAGTCCACAGAGTTTGCTCCCATTCTTCTCCAGAGACTGTCCTGAAGTTCTTGGGGAGACTAGAAGGAGATGCTTTATTGGTCTCAGTGCAGTTGAAGACTTCTTTATGGTTGAATCTGCATCTGAATCTTCATTAATCTTTCCAGCAGGGAAACAGACTTCTGAATTACAGGATTTTTTGACTTTATGAGGCAACATAGTTCAATGAGGCCATGAAATGGTACAATTGCTCATTTGCTGGTAGAATTTTCTTACATTTTGAATTACTAACAAAATAATCCAAGAACATAAAATGAATTAGCATGTACAACTGGAAATTATTCTCTTTGTAGCAACAGGAACATAATTATTTGTGCGTATATGCTGTCAATTCTTAGTGATACTTTTCGGTCTGTTATCATGTATGTAGAAAATACTCTAATACGGATTTAACTCTCCTGAGATTAGCAGCCTTCTCTTGCCAATGCTGACAAGTCACAAGATTACAGTGTGACTTGATAGTTGTGCGTGATATTGGTCAGAATTGAACTGTAGTGATCTTGTCCCCTCATGACTAGTTGCACAAAAGCCACTGCTGCTGCTGCTGACGGCTAAGGCAGAAGACAGATGTACCAAATTGCAGTTTCCAAATCAAGTTACAGATCAGTGTCCCCCAAATAAGGAAGAGCCTTTGTAATAATAAAATACAAAAGCAAGAACAGTATGAGGTAATTTTTATGGTTTTCACAAGAAACCTTGTCTTGCAGATGTTTATAGTTTAGAATGTTATATATATGGACCTTTCGATATTTAACCTTCCTGGATTTATACCGATTTATAAATACATACAGCTAAAGTTTTTATGATAATTTCATTTATAAATATTGAATTTCCTGGCAATGTTGTCCTTAAGTTACACTTTTCTTTCTTTCTTTTTCCATGTAATAATTCTAAGTGATGTCTGGCTACTGCAGTGATGCTTGGAAGAGTCTTTTGCTCAGGTGTAAATGCATCATCTCCAAGCCCATGCAGGACCACTCCCCATTGTTTCCTCCTCTTCAGGCACATGCCCACAACTCCATTTGCAATCTTTCTGCTACTACTGAAAGTGCATGTCCTCTCACAGGCCCTGGAGGAAAACATGCCCGTGGAAGATTTGCTCTCTGCTTTCTAAGCATTTTTGGAAGAACTATGCAACTAAGGCTCTAGCTGGGAAAAAAATTGAAAAGGCAGAAGGGAGTAGGGTTGCTAGATTTTTCCTCTTCTAGTCAGAAAGCCTGTAAGAACTTCTGGTAGTTTAAATTATCCTGATAAAAATGCAATGTGTTTATATTATGATGCATCATAAATAACATTCTTAAATAAGAAATTATTATATCCCACTGGTAGATTATTTTAGGTGGGACTGCATGATGATGTGAGCATGTCTGCAACTTTCAGAAGATACCTGCTCCCTGCTGATGGTTAACTGATCTTTTATTTTCATACCAGAGCTTATCCAATGAACAACAAGACCTCAGTCAGTTGCCCTGGGGCAGCGTTGAGTGTACCTGCTCCAGAGCTATTCATTGCACTTTCCCCCAGTTCTAGGAGTTTGCTAAGTCTCTACAGAAGGAGGTAGTAGCCTTTTTACAAGTAGTGTGGCAGATGGTACCTTTGTCTCTCACATTAGAAGTTGAGGATGCCAATAGATGCTCAACTGGCTGCTTCTCAAAGATATATTTGACCAGTTGTCACAGCATTAGTATCTCATTGGCTTTTGAGGTATCAGTTCTTGCTTTGCGCAGTGGAATGTCAAAGGTGGGAGCTCATTACGTCCCAGAGGTGTCTTTTCTGAAGATGCTACTATTACCCATACTTAAATGCACAAATCAAATATGTTCTTGCTTTGAAGTCATCTCTACTGATCACTGCCTCTTCTTGTTAATCAAACACTGCGCATTTCCATTGGCTCTGGAATCTTTGCAGGACTTTGACCCTGAGGCAGTCACAGTTTTGGAAGAAGGTGTCTCAGGTGGAAAAGTGTTGAGATCATTTCCTTGTTCTGTGGCTCAAAGTCCAGTTCTTCATTTTGCCATTGCTTTCAACTGCAAGCAGAATTGACCTGCAAACCACAGGCTTTACAAGGAGACTTACTTCTGGGGGTGATATTGTGATAAAGGTTAGATTTTAAATATTTTACACATCCCCTTTCTACATCTGGGCTATAGAGGACAATATATCCTTAAGTACAGACTATTATATAGATAAAGACTGTATCCATAATTATGGGCTATTGCAAGAATTCACTTGTTGAGAGACTCAGAAACTTCCTGAAATGAAAGGAAATATTTCACAAAGTATCTCTTCTTGTGTAGGAAGATCTGGCCCAAGCACTACACACCATATTTGATGCTCCATAAACCTTTATGATTTCTCTTGTGAGTAAAGAACTGGAAAGATACATGTCTGAGAAGTATGAAGGAGGAAGAATGGTCTGTTTTATGTGGACTGACACAGAAACTTCCTGTGCGGTTTGATCCTGAAGTTGTACGTGTTAGTTAGATGTCAGTGAGGACTTTGTCTCCAAATGGTGAAAATTTTACTCCTGAAAGTGTTAATTTCTAATAAAATTACTGCTAATTGAATCTCCTCTACACACTCCATTCAGTTATCACTGCAGAGAATCAGGCAATTTGTTCGCTATTTAGAAAAAAAACAATTAAAGAGTTCTAATTACCATTTTAAGTCACAAGTTTTTGTTAATGAAGATTGCTGGTTTTATTAACATTATCTGCCATGTCTAACTTTTACTTGCTTTAATTTTCATTGTCAAGTTGAAAAATAAGACTTTGCAACAAAGGGAAATCTATTAATTCCTACCAACAATAGATTAAAAAAAAATTCAGTCACATTTATAAGTTTTCCGATCACTTCATTATCACTTTTCTGTTCTAAATGAAGAAACAAAGGAGAGAAACAATGAAGATGATGGGAAGGAGAATTAAATATGTTCAAGCATGCATCCTTGTGACACATCCCTTTAGATTTTCACCGAAAGAAGCCATGCTGCAACCCCTACAGTGTCTGGGTCCTCCAGGCTGGGGACATAGGCTAAACGTGTTCAGACTCTTTCAGTCCTGCGTACCTGAATTTCCTTTTCTTGTAAATAAGGTGCAAGGTGAGAGATACAGAGAGTAACTGAGTCTTGGCTATGTGTGCAAAAAGAAATCAGCTGTGCAGAGTTCCTAGTACTCCCAGCTGAAATACATCTTCTGTCACTGTTCATAGCATCCTTGTTTTCTTTTTCCTAGTGCCACTTTCTTTATATCATTGACCTCAACCAGACACAGTACTGTTCACTTTGTGCCCTAAACTGTGCTCAACCTTGCTAAGTGTCATTAAATAGGTACAAAGGTTTATGCCAGAGTTTCAGTCTTGTGTGGAGATGCTTCCGTCAAAATAGCATTTACATTAATTGAATTGACTGGAAATTGTAGGTGGTATCTCAATTCATGGACAGGCAGATATGATAAACACCACCCTGTATTGCAGATTGTGAAGATAATCAAACCTTGGCTTAGAGGTAGATGCAGATTTCAAAGGATTTCTCATATATGACTCAATAAGTGAGCTGGCAGTGCCCTTGCACAATATGCAGGGTGCAATTCTCAAACATCATACTTCAATGCCATCACACTCTGTGCTTTTGCATGTTCCTTGGCACAGTAGAATACTACTTACATTATTTGTCTGGCTAAATTATGTTCTCCTCAGCAGCCTTGAGCCCTGCTATGGAAGGAACAGCTTGAGCAAGATAGAATAAGAGCAAGGTGTTAACCTACTTCCACAGAAGCACACGTAGCTTTTCTATATACCTTGTGTAGTGCTGGTTTCGTCAAACACATAATTAGTTACACAGACATTGCAGCTGAGCACACATGCCTCTCAACCTTTTTTATAACACGTTACTAGCTTGCTACTTGAATTCGTAAATTAACTGTGAAAGTACCTCCAACATTTGAGACAATGAGAAATTACCTTTTTTCCTCATTCCCAGGGGAGTTTTATAAAAATTATGTCAAATTTTATGATATCTTACTTTAATTCATATTCTAAAGACTTCTATGAGCAGTTAACATTCACCTGTTTTAATGCTGGCATTTGAGGTCCACACATTTACAACTTTTGGTTAGTCAGAGTTCAATTAAATGCAGCTGAAGCATTGGAGGCAGCTGAAATTGGCAAGCTGGGTTCTTGGCTGTTAAAATGAAATGAACAGCAGAGGCTTGGTGGAAAAGCTGCAAAGACAGTTCATAGCAGGCTTTCTGCTCCCTTATGGCCAGCTGTACCATCAGCTGCTTCTCCAGTATGCAGCAGAGCGTTGTAAAACTTGATCTAATCTACATGGACTGCCAGCAGCTACAGGAGTCCATCTTCACACTCAGGTGCTCTCTTTCATCTCTGACAGCATCCCTGGTCTCAGAACTGGGTGAAGCACCACAGGACACATGCATGCTGGTGAACCTCCCTGATGGCAGGACAGTGGGGTAGCACTGCTGCAGCTGAAACCCATGAGACCTTATCTGAACTAAGGGTGAACTCTGTCTTTCTGACAAGATGTAAACAGCTGTAACTAGGTCTCTTCTCAAGAAATCCCCAGGTTCCATCTTTGATGAGAATTTTTATGGCAAAGCAGGATTTGACATTTCCACTGCTGAAAACTGCTCCTGCCCATGATATTGTCCAAACCAGGAAGGAATCGAGCAATATTAGGCATCATGGCTTTCTTCAAATGCTGAGAAACTTCTGCTGACTTTTTACGTTTTACTTTGTTGTATGATACCAGTATCAACAGGATAATACCTATCTAGGAAACTGTGTGGTGTCAAACTGAAAATTATTTGTCTCACTGCCATATAGTTAGAAAGAGTAGCTTATAGTTTAGATGAGTAGATAATTAGGGAGTTTACTAAATTCTTCCAATACTGCTTCAAGGGTAGAGTGATTTATTCTAGTTCTCATGAAGGAGACTTGATTTCCCAGCTCAGCTTTTATAGTGGCTGTGCCAGCTGCTGAATTCAGAGATGTAATTCCTCATAACAGTGATCTGATAAATTATCTGAAGTTTTCTACGTACTCTTTCCTAGCTGTGCTGTATGTGAACACTGTCTGTCTGTTCTTTAGGAGGAAATACGTCCACAGTTTGAAGCCAAGTACTCCAAGAAAGAACGAATGAACCCTATATCCGGGAAGCCAGAGCCTTATCAAGCATTTGCAGATAAATGCAGCAGACTCATTGTTTCTGCATCGGGAATATTTTTTATGGTTTGAGAACTTTTATTTATTTACCGTTGAAAAAATGCAAAACGATACTATCTCTGCTGGGAGATGGGAGATATTGGATGTGACTGCTTGAAAGTTAAATAAGCTCTAGCACGTTTACTGCAGGCTGAAAATCTGGACACAGCAGATCTCCTGAGTTTTGCTAAAATCCTATACTAGTTTACTCTTAGCACTGAGTCTCACAGATATTTAAGACCTTCCTTCAAGACAATGTACATAATACTATGTGTAGTGATACATATGCCAGAAGAGTGACACTGTTACATTTAGGCACTAACTAACTCACTGAATTAGCTCACTGGTTTCCTTGCCTTCCCTAGGTAGACAGTGCAGAGTGACAAGGAGAGATGCCAGGAAAAGGCACTTGTTCCTCATGAATTCTACAGAGAACCTAACTAACGTGCCTAGAGTGCTTAATGATGTTAATGTGTCCTAGCTTTTCAGTGTATTGAGGAGGTGAGGATAGAGGGTTCATATTCCTAATGTGATTTTCCTTGTCTAAAGTAAGGCATCTANTTTCAGTGTATTGAGGAGGTGAGGGAAGAGGGTTCGTATTCCTAATGTGATTGAAGTGGAAAAACAATTTTCCTTGTCTAAAATAAGGCATCTCTCCCCCTTCCTAAGTGCAAAACTAAATGCAGTAGCAAAATTTCTCTTACAGAGATTTGCATGTATCTCTGCTGAAATATCCCCATCCTCTAACTTCACTGAAGATGCTATTTGCTGTTATTCACGTTACAACAGCAGTGACTGAGCTGGCCTTGAAAACACAGCTGACATCAACCCAGACCCCATGGACTTTACTAGGGCTTTTCCAGGTGGTTAGAAAATGACAAATGTGTATAACTTCAGGAACTATGGAGAGCCAGGTAGGTGAGCTAGACCAGCAGCTTTGTATTTGAAGGAATTTGGAGGGCTTGTAAGAAGCAGATGGCTCCCAATTTGTCCAAAGCAATCTTGGCCAAGAAAGACAAGAGTGTTATTGAGATGAACTGTGCTCTTCTCTGTCAAGTGGCCAGAGACACATGGAGAGACATTGGGTGCGAAGAGCCAACATGCTGCTTGGCTATGCCCTTGAAGACATTTACATCTGCTCAGGACTGCAAATTCTGCTCAGAATTGATTCTACACATGCAATATTTTGCATATTTTCGCTATGTTTTTGTCTTAAAAGGGAACCCTTTGAAAATGCAGTCATTAATCTTCTTAACCTAGTGATAGATCTTGCTCAGAGTTTCAGAGAAAGTAGCCTTGCTCTGAATTGTGTGCACAACAGATTGTGCCCATAACAGTCCTTGAAACAGGACATGGATTGTTTTCACTGAAGTTATTTTTTATTGTTGGCATAGCTTCAAATGAGTTTTAAAACCCTGAGTTTTCCCCCATTTAGGTAAAAATATTCCATTATAGCTTTAGGTACAGGAAATACGTACTTAGCAAAACTTCAGGTTAGAGCAGCTGCTTTCAAAATTTCACAGAACTGACTCTCACAGTACAGTTAATAATACAGGTTGAACCAAGTTATTGGTTCCCTCTTAACAAAGGAAAGTGGTCCTTCTTCCCCTCAACATTATGCAGGGAATCCAGAGATAACCCTTCACGTTCACGCATACTTATATTTTAATTCTGCGCTAGGAATATGGCAATGAATTTTGTAAGTAATAAAACATGAGACCAGCTTGACTGTCATTCAATGTTTTCAAAATCACTTTGCCCATCCAATTAGCTAAGAAATATTTCAGGTTTTATGAGTTTAAGTTATCTGTGCATAACCTTGGAATACACCTATCCTTTGCAAGTAATCAGCTATGTTCCACTGAAGAAACTCTCTCCTTATTTAATAAGGTAGCTAACAGGTACTGTGACAGAGTTTCTATGAGATGCTAATTTATAACTGTTTGTCCTTTAGGTGGCTTGCTAAACAGTGATATAAATTGGTCGTGATAGAAAACAGTTGTCATTTAGTGCTCAGNCAAAAAAAAAAAAAAATCATATCAAATATGACACCATTAAGCTTAAGACTAGACTTTGCACATCGTGAAACATGCATGTAAGGAAACTTTCTAATTCCTGGAGCTGGAAACTCCTTTTCCCATATTGATGCCAAGGAGAGGTATATTTTCAAGAAAATTTTTGTAACTAAAAATTATTTTGATGTGATTTCAAAAATATTTTGCTTTATGCAATACAAGAAAAAACTTCACAATAAGAAGAATATTTATATTGAAGCCTTTCTCTGAGTTCAAAATTGATGCACTTTTCAAGTTTTTTATCTCATTGTTTTAACTTTCAGAGTTTTGGGAAGAACTCCTGTGCTATTGAAAGTTTTCAGATTCTTCTCTCTGATTTTTTTTTTCTTCCTTTAGATCTGTGTGGTGATTGCTGCTGTTTTCGGCATTGTTATTTACCGTGTTGTGACTGTCAGCACTTTTGCTGCCTTTAAGTGGGCTTTAATCAGAAATAACTCTCAGGTTGCAACTACAGGGACTGCAGTGTGCATCAACTTTTGCATCATCATGTTACTGAATGTGGTGAGTAAAACTAACATATCCAAAGTCGTACCTGAGCCATCAGATCAGCAGATAGCTTAGTCTGGAGATTACTGATTGATTCCTTTTTCAGTAGAAATGGTGTACCTTGCTAAGCCAGATGTGGTGTTATTGTTTATGGACATCGTTCACTATGTAAAGTACAATTCCAAGCCCAAAATTTTATGTGAAGCATGTTTGAATGTTCTAAAAAGTATTTTATGGAGACATGTCCGTATTCTTGTTTTATCCTCTGACACATTTTTTTTCTTTGAACTCCCCTGAGCTGAAACTTCACAGGGCTTGGATGACATGACTTTTCCTGTGAGATGAGTATGGCCTTTGCCAGGGCACACCAGAGACATTTTAAAGGGGAGGAGGGATCAAGCTACAAATCATTCAGGAACTGGAGACAAGGCAAAGTGCCTATATCCACTCAGCAGCAAGTGTCTTCTACCAAAAGCTCATTAGGCTTTGCTCCAGGAGCTATGCTGACTACTTCCTAGGGGAAGTATGAGAAGTTGTTTCAGGCCTGCACTTTTCCAGGTGCTGGCCTGGAGACTACTCGCTTTCCTGTGCAATACCCAAGAATTTCAGTCATCTAAAAAAATAATTTTAGCTGCTCCTCATTTATATAGCAGGAAATTGCAACTGGCTTTGCTGCAGGACTTTGCTTCTCCCTTTGTCATATGCAAGACTGGACTGGTGACTAGAACAGTCCGTCAAGAACTGAGACTTTCCTGTGTTTTCCCTCAGGTGGGATTATAGGCAGAGAAAGGAAAGAAAGAAGAGGTGGAAGTTGTTATTCTCTCTGAAAATGTACTGAGGGATCTCTTCTTTTATGTTATTTTTGATTCATTGTTTGTTGCAGCAGCTTTTGGGGATTTTTGTTGTTCCATCTAGAGCACACTGTAAACACAGAAGAAATAAAAAGAAAACTATATATATCTATGTCAGTACAGCATCCATTTCCAAGCTCTCAGTATACGTGAATATATGCAGCGAAGCAGCAACAAAGAAAAACTGCACACACAAAAAAATACTTGGTTCTCAAAGTGTTTTACAGCTTAGAGAATGTTTTTAAATCATGGAAGGTGCCTTTTGAGAAATATTTTTTAATTTCCTAAAATAAATTAAATAAGTAGAGCACTGCAAAGATGGATTTCTTAGGCCATACAGTCACTGCCATGCAATAAACAACACAACCTTTGGTCTGAATAGAGTTCATGGGAACAAAAGATACTCAAAATACGAAACTGCAGGAGCTTTTCAGAAGAACACTTAAGAACATTATCCCTCACTTCCCATGGTAGATTAATGTAGTTTTCTGAAGGACAGTAATGGCATTTATTGGGGGAGGGGGAAATCCCCAGGAGCAACTCAGGTAGCTGAATCCTTTACAAACTCTGACTCAAGAAAAGTTAGTCATAGAGCAAGCAAAGACGCAGTAATAAAGCCAGAATGGACCAAGATGTATATACCAGTAGGGAAGTCACTGCTAGGAAGCCTGAAAAAAACAGCAGTGATTCTGGTATGAGTTGACAACATCTTTAAGCATCAGGGGAAAGGTCTAGACCACAAATAACTTCTAGACTGGATGCTCTGAGAGCTAAGTACATACATTGATACACCCATCATGACAAAACAAAATTGCCTTCAAGCATAATGTCTCTCAGATAAACTTGCAGCCTGACTTGGGAACAATCATTAGATTTACCAAGCTCAAGAAAACCTGTTAATTCCAGTGACAGAACCCATAGAAATAAGAATACAGACAGAATATTTGTTCCAGGAAGAACAGCAACAAAATGCAGTTTTGATACCCTCTTCTGCGGAACAATGTACATTTGTAAAATAGCACTCTCTCTGCTGGAATCAGGATATAAATCACCCAGACATTTAGCACTTTTACAGTTGCCCCTAAGAGATGCTTTTAAATCTAGGAAAAAAAACACCTTTTCCATTTACTTGAAACAAAACTGTTGACTCCAAAGGCAACAAAGAGCTATTCTAAGTGAGAAGTGTATATTAACATTGCTGAGGTAATTCAGGATTACTTTAGTTCTTAAGCAGGCAGTTTAATTTGTAAATTGTACATAACTCAATTTAAGCAATAGTTTATAAGGATAACTGCAAATGAAATGAAACATTGCTGATATGTATTTTAGTAATAAGCAAGCACTTGAGCCTGAAATGTGAGGAGGATTGTATCCCTGCGGGCACCAGTTAAGGACATCTAGCGGTTTTGGAAACAGGCTCCAGGCTCATTTAAAGCAAAAGGAAATCATTGTATTAATTTACAGTAATAGTGATGTTGGTGTTGACATACTTTATAGGTTCAAAACCTCTTTGCAAATACTTATCGTGGAAACCCTCCAAGACAGTTTTTGTAAACTTTGTGAAGGTAGCAGTCTCCCCGAGAGTTAAAGAGCACAGTATCTACTAAGCACCGAAAGTACCACTTAGCATTTAGAACAATGTCACTGATTCAGAATAAGAAATGTGTCTGGTAGTGGAGTTGACTAAAAATTGTCTGAAGCAACCCTGTCCTCCAAGTATTTTCCCTTTCGGCACCAAAAAAATCCCAAACAAAACCAAAATACCCAACGTAGTTAAATATGCTCTTAATACAGTGATTTTTTTTTTTGTGAGTTAAATATTCCATAAGTAAATAAAACAAAACATCCCAGTTGTGCTATTGTTCTGTTTTATGTTTTTGGAAATGTTATCTCACCCTTTTTCACTGTGTATGTAAAATATGGACAGTGACAGAATTTGTTTTCTCCATATATTGTAGATGAAAAGAGCTGAATATAAGCTTCAAAATTATTACTGTTCCCTGTTTGATTTTATCATTATTGTATCATTATTATATTGTTTTATCATCATCATTATCAGAACATCACAGAGACCATCTGGATGTCAGATTTAACGTGTAAGAACAGTTACCTACATAGAAAGCAGTTCTGTATTTTTGAGCAGTTCATGTGGCTAAGAGGCCGTTTCTTTTCTTTTACAGTTGTACGAAAAGGTCGCTCTTTTCCTAACAAATTTAGGTAAGCAATGTTAAATACAAAACTGAATTATATTGTACTGATTTTTGGTCCCTATACCATGACAGCATTCAAATCGTCTGTATAAGTACAAAAAATCCTGGGTAATTTGCNTTCAAAGCACTTCTGATACGATAGCATTTCATTAACTAGCATGTTATTAGACTGAGAGTCCTCATATGTATGCTGTTTAAAATATATTTGCCATCCTGTATACATGGAGAAAATACCTGCTAGTAGCAGTTGAGAAATATGACTTTCAAGTATGTGACTTGCACAGGCTATGCCCCTTTGCACCCTCTGACACCCTGGAGACAGTAAGATGTGATCTAGAGACCTTGAAGCGTGATTACTTTCTGTTAGGTTATCATCAAGCTAGGTCTGGTTCTTGAAGCTTGTACAGAAAGGACTTGTATGAAAAATCAGTGGATCAGGCTGTTCTGGCTGTGTTTTCTTACTGTGATGGACTAAGTATCTGATTTGCTTTGGATGATTTCTATCACTGTAATAAGCTCAGAGTGGGATTGGCAGCAAAGCTTTATTCAAGGTGTCCTTCTTCAGCCTTTTTATGAGCATTTTTAGAGCTCATGTCTGTGCTCTTCCAGAACATTGCCACTGTCTCTGGTAAGTACATGAACAGAGTGAGACTTGTCCTTCCCCCAGACTAGCATAAAAAATTTGAGATGCTTTATTTCTTTCTGCTTAGCTATATATGTATGTACTGGCATACGTACGCCCAAATCTGGGTTTCTTGACAAGCATTTCCAAATCACTAACACGGTTGTTAATTTATGGTCTGTTTTATGGTTTTGTTGATGCACCTCTTTGAAATTTCCTAATGACTAGGACAGCTCTACAGTAAAAGAATCTAGTTCGTTGTTGTTGTTTCTGTACTTCCAGTACTTTACTGGAGGCTCCTTTGGAAAAAGTATATGAGTATTACTATTACGACACTCAGAATCATCATTACTACCTCCACTTCTCCTCTGACAACTCCTGTTCACAACAATGAGTGACTAATAACAAGCTCCTGCCAACTGGAAAGTAGTTCCAGGACATGGTACCAGTGTATTGGCATAGAAGTTGTTTTGTTAGCTTCTGTCTTGATATCTGTTTAGATTAAGGGCCTGCCTAAGGAGAACAATATGTCTTCTCTTTTTCCATTTGCTTCACCCTATCCATTGCAAAATATTTTTTCTCAGTCTCTTGGCATGAGTTCCCTGAGACAAGGAAAGCGAGTCATGCAGTAGCACTGCACTGGTACCTGTGTAGAGTCATTAGGTGCCAGTATGGTGGGCAAACACGTGAAACAGAATTACAAGAAGAATTTGCTCCAGTTCAGTGTGACTCCTCAAGCTAAAAAGGCACTTACATAGCTTTTCATGGGGTGCTTCCTGGAGATGTTATTATGAGATGTTGCATGAAAGAAAACAAGAGAAGAACCTGAGCCTGTAAAGCATGCAGGAATCCAGGAGGGAAGTTGAGTATACACATTATCTTGAAGACTTTCTCACTGTACTCTATGAATACACATATGCAGTTATCAGAAGAGATTTCTAACTCTTTACAAGCTCACTTAAGTGTACACTCCTTTTGAATAATTTTTTTTCTGTCAGCTTCTAATTTGCAATCATCAAGCTAATTTACAAATACATCACCAGCTCTGATAGGTGTGTGCAGCCTTGTGCCAAGGGAAATTGTTACTCTGACTAAAACTCTGAAACTCTGCCCTCTCTCTTCACAGAGCAGCCCCGTACTGAATCCGAGTGGGAGAACAGCTTCACTCTGAAAATGTTTCTTTTTCAGTTTGTCAATCTGAACAGCTCTACTTTTTATATAGCATTCTTCCTTGGAAGGTAGGATTGATATCTGCACTCTCACATGTGTAAAAAGAAGTAGAGACAAGAAATGAAATTATCTGATTATCTGTAATGAAAAATAATGGGACCATATTGCCACACATCTCAAAATGTAAATTCCATACTGGCAAAATAAGATTTTTATTTTCCTTTCAAAAGCCCAGAAACAGATGTTTTCATTTCCCTGCTCCACATTGTCTCAATACTAACTTTTAGCATTTTCACAGCTAGGAACTGATATGTCCCCCAATACTACACATGCAAGTCACTTCACTGTCTTTCTGTATTTAATTGGTACAGGCAAGTAACTTACTTCACACCGCATCGGACTAGACTAGACTAGAATAGTTCAGTTCAGTTCAGTTGGAAGGGACCTACAATGATCATCTAGTCCAACCGCATGAATACTTTCCTGATACTATTACATGATTTGCACTGTTAAGAGGGAATTATGAGTTATCAGCTGATTTTTTTCACAGAAAATGAAATACACGTATGTGTGTATGTTTCTTTCTGCAAGTTCCCTAAATGTAAAAAAATGCCTTTGAGTACAGAAGGCTTGAGTGTAAGGATCCATCAGTATTGATTATTTGTGTGTGGGAAGTTGTGGGAATCATTTTGAGAAAAAACGTGGGAGAAGAGTCAGAAAATTAAGTTTTCCTAATGAAAACTAACATTTTTCACTGATTCCACAGAAAGGCAGATATCACAGCCCACATTATGGTAAGGAAATGAATTGGCAGTTGAAAATCCTTTTCCAAAGTGGTGTGAACAGTTTTATTCAGATTTTCTCTCTTCTCTGAATACGCTGAAAATCCAGCAACAGGGTACTTGGTATTGAAATAAGACTAGCAGTAAAAATATCCTTAGCACTTGGTGGAAATTATTCCAGGAATCCCCCAAAATGTTCTGCAGCATAACATCTTTTATAGTTATATCAATCACACTAAGATGACATTAGATTAAAACAAATGTGAGATTTCTTCTGCTACTGTCAACAGACTGCTTGTACAACATAGTTGATGTACATTCCTGTGTTAAAGATTTACAGGACACCCTGGTGCCTACTTAAGGCTGATAAACCGGTGGAGATTGGAAGAGGTGAGTGTTTGCTAACTACACGCTGATTTATCTGCTGCCCACAGATGCAGTGAATGCAAGTAAAGGCAGACACATAACTGTCTAGGAAATTTTGAATGTGTTACTGGGTTTTCGGTTGCTGTCTAATTCCACACTGTTGACACTACCATCTGCTACAAAAAAATCTACAAATTAATATATATGCCCTCTTCAATGTTAGCAGTTAGTGTTAGCACCACACTTGGAGAGTGCTACCAAATGGTTCAATTACATTTTTACACCTTAAATATTTCATCCTTGAAATGCAATAGAAAAGTCAGATAAAAATCTGATGGCTTTTTGTTTCTAAAACAAAAATCATTTCTGAACAGAAAGAAATTCACTGAACAACCCTCCAAAATCTGAGAAGGGCTGAGCTGACCTAACAGCTTGCTGCTGCAATAAAGAAGGCACTTGCACTCTTCCCTTGAGCCCTCCCCCAGAAGTTTGCTCTTTCCTCTTCGTCTGCACTGACTCTGGCTTGTACAGTCCTGTGAGGAGCCTATTCAGTTCCCTGTATCAGCAGGAAACTTTTCCTTTTTCTGGCTGAATTAGTTTCCTGATGAGTTATTGGGCTAAATCATCTCATCAGCATAACCAGAAAACTGGGAAAGAACCTCACCTCTCTGCAGGAGCAGAGATGAAAGGAAGAACTAGGCTTGTGAGAGAAGTGCAACAGTGAGGTGTTACAGGTTGGGTCAGTTGCTGGAGGAAGCTACTGTTAGTTGCCCCTATTATTATTAGAGGGGAACTAATATTAGTAGACCTCTGCTATATAAGTCTAATAATAAGATAAATATCTTATTTAAAAGTCTCAACTTTCTTGATTACACGTGCTCTGGGCCTTATTAGGAATGTGATTTAGAATATAATGCCCAGATATCCCTCTAATAGCCCTCTCTTCACCTGCTGGATGAAGTAAAGTCTAAGACATTTAATAATATTATATAGTCTAGCCCACTACCCATGGGCACATTCAGACCATGATTTATATATTAGTGATGTTATAGTTGTACCACTGCCACTTCATTAATATTGCACCTACCTCATTCGGGTTATGTTAGCTTGTCTCACTGATTCCTAAAACCAGAAAGATGATGATTTAATAATGCCAGAGAAGTTAATTTTAAAAAATAATAATAATTATCTGCTGACCTGTTAATCTAAAGGAGAAGTTGAATGAGGTCAAGAAACCTCAGCAGGGAGCCAGGTTTTGAGCACTGTATGAATCAGCATGTATAAGAAATTCATGTCACAATTTGTTGCAGGTCATAATGAATTTTTCTCCTTTAAAGTTAAGTAGTTCCTGTTCTGCGGCATTGATTTGTTCCACATATCCAAAAAACCCAGGATTTAACAATACAGCCGCACACCACCATTTGGATCTGTAAAGTCAATCATGCAAATTTCTATTTGAGACCAGAAAGTTTTTTATCCTTTTCCATTTCTCCCAATACAAGACAAAAAAATTGTGAGGTTATCTAAATTTATACGCTCTCCCAAAAGCATCTCTCCCAAAAGCCACGCTACTTCTTCAGTGTCTGGAGCCACTACTAAAGCAAGAAAGTAAAGAGCAAGAAACATTAAGAACTGTTGCTCCACAGCTAGAGATTTCTAGTTCTTCAAAAAGAGAATAGCTTTGCATTGTCCACTCAGTTATAAACATTAAATAATACTCCAGAAACAGTATTAGGTCCTCTAGTCATAAATTTTTTGACTATGAAGCCAGGAGGAATTTTCTCTTCATTCTTTGGCCTGATGAAGAGTCAACCTCCCCCATAACTCAGTAGCCTTTGCCTCTGTCCCACACACAGTTGCACAGTGTATTAGAAGTACTATTGTGAAAACTGCATTGATTTCAGCTAATCCTCTGCAGAGAACGATGATAGGCTTATAAGGCTGATGGTATGACACCATCTTGTACGTTCCAGTGAGTTTATATTTTACAAGAAAGGGTATGGTGCTTAATTTTCATTAAGTGCATTATCTAATATCAACTTCTAGTCTTTAAGAAATGCTTTAAAACTCTGCATTATTTCTGTTTAACCTTCTACTTCTTTTTTTTTTTTTCTCTGTAGTGCCACCCTAGTGGATGCCTTATTGATTTGTGTATGCAAATGGGTATTATAATGGTGTTAAAGCAGACTTGGAATAATTTCATGGAACTGGGCTACCCGTAAGTAAATACGATGCCTATGACTCCGTAGGTCACAGAATAATCATAAGTTTATGCTTTCCTTATGACCAGTTACATAAAAGCAAGATACATTAGTCGATACAATAGCAAATCCTCCCCTAGGATACTGAACTTTCACAACAGATTTCCAGACATATAGAGATAGATGGTGCGTGGGCCTTTTTCACATTGTACCTAGTTTGCAAAAATGAAAATGTAATTGCAATATTAACAAATAAAAAATATGTAGGAAGCACTAGGTTTCACTAAATTGTATTAAGTGTTTTAAAAATCCTTAAAAATAACTGTAGGACTGCTGTACTCCACATACAGGAGATATATGTAGCATCTTTTAGCTACGCCAGTAAATTCTAAAGATTATTTCTTCTTGCTGGGTGATAAAATATGCCTGAAAGGGCAGGTATGAGCTGGAAAAAATGCACTGCTGGCACATACCCTTTCAGAGATAGAAAAAATGTACTGACTGGCACTTCAACAAATTCCCTGGTGATCTTCAGGGTATTATGGAGCTGTGCCCTAGCTAAAAAAGCTGATGATTATTCATTTTCTATTGGTTCATTTGTTATTGATTAGTATTTAATGAGTGTGTTTAACATGATTAATATAGACAGTTGACACTAAAGACAGTGTGACAGGTCATTAAAGGAAATTAGCCAGTGTGAAAATATAAGATAGAGCTGACTTTGTCAGAAAGTATGCCCTTGCAGAGTTCAGAGGGATTTGCTTTGCTGCAGGATCCACAGCAGCTCTAGTGCAGAGCTCGGTCCCTGAGCTGCAGAAATGTGTCACTGCAACAATTTCAGGAAGTCTCAGTGCTCATCACAACTAGCTGTAATGAGAACAGAGTAAATCATGTAAATGCACAAAGTAATTGGTAATCAAGGTACTTGAAGCTTGCTATCTTTCCATCTTTCCCAGGTTTGTGCCTGCTGCTACTTGCCAGGATTTTGCAGCTGTTAGAGCTGAAGGAATTAGCCGGGGGTGAGATAGAGGGAAGAGCAGCAAAAGCAGTATTGATTCTTCTCTTTCCATAGCCTGCCTCTTTTGTCAGTTTTCATTAGATCTTTCTGCTACCCATTAATAGGGATTTTGAAACTTAATAAAGAGCACAGAAGGGGATTAAAGAAGGTGACTGAAGGAGATAGAGGAGATTGTTTAAGAACAAGTGATTTAACAGGAATAAACTGCTTCAGGTGAAATCAGTCTCTTCACTTTGGACCTACAATGAAAATCACAACACAAAACACACAGCCACAATAATGTGAGATGCTTCAACTCATTCTGATGAGAGATGTATTCAACCTCCAAACCTTTCAGTCCCCCTTCTAGCCCTGAAATGCTGCAGGTGAGAAAATTTCCTTTTTGTGCAGAAAAAAACAGTCATTACTTCTGCTGAGAGCAGAATCAGAGCCAAAATCATGTGCATAGTCAGAGGATTTGGAAGAAATCCTATAGTCCATAGTAGAGCACAGTAGAACCCCCACTCATGGGCTGGTGGCTGCCTGCTGAGATTCAAGCAGAGCCAACACTGCACAGTGCCAGAGCTGACAGCAGAGAATATTTCACATAAGACAGTCATAGGAGAACAGCACCAGGAGCCTGTTTGGGAGAGTGGATTTTTTTTTCACTACTTCAGGATGGCAGCACAGCTCTTGTGCTCCCACAGGGGCTACAGACACACACAGGACAAGCCAGAAATGCCACCAGGTGTTCTTTGGTGACAGGAACCACATCTCTTACTGATATGTGTGTCATTGGCTTGCTTGCTTTCTGAAGTTTCTGCCTGAGAGTTAAAGATTAGGTTTCAAAGATATCAAAGAGAGTCCTTAGAGTGTATGCGAGAGGATTGATTGTTTAGTGATTACATTTTTAATACAAATACTGGTATGTTCAGTGTGCTGCTTCTGCTTCATACAGACACCACCTCCAAACTTCTGAACATGTGCATCGGCTCTCCTCTCCTACATTGACATATTTGCAATAGCTAGGAAACAAAATATTAATTATTGCTTCATTTGTAGGTGGGAAAATACAACTTCAAGTTGATGGTTTTCTTGAAGGAACAATATACATCCATGTTAAAACCACATTATATTACATTTTTCTCACATATAAATCAGAAAAAGACATCTAAAATTTACTAGGGGTCTTCAGTATTAGTAACACTGGTTATGTGTTTCATCTCTCACAAAGGAGGAAGTCAACTGTCTCAGCCTGTTTGTTTCCCATCCACCTCATCCTGCAATCTTCTGCCTCTGCAGCAATTCAAATCAGAGCCCTCCCACTCTGTCATGAACAGGTTCAGAAGAGGCAAAGTCCCAAAGAGTGCTGTGGACTGCAAGGATGTGCCTTTACTGTCCCATAATTACAACTATGCGTCACTCACAGAAAAGGCCTTTTTAGCCTTTTTAAGAAGCAACTGGCTGCAAGCTGACAAAAAAAATATATTAATATTTTTATATACTTCCAAATTTTGCCTTGAGGTTCATGCTTGTACTTCTACATTTTTTTCTTGAATTTCTAAATTCTACATTCTTAATGTCCTACACGCAGTTGCAATTAAACTTCTTTAAGGATCACAGAAAAAGTAACCCCTCTGGTAAATGGTCTGAATGGAAAAATCAACTCTAAACCTTAAGAAAATATGCAAGTGGCCAATTTTTTATTTCTAGTTTTGCTTTCTAACGCATGTCTTTTGTTGGCCAAGCCAGTGCAACTCCCTGACAGGGAGCAGCAAAGCTTTTTTTTTTTTCCTGGTGTGAGCACTCGACCCCCTTCTGGCTCAGTGCCTTGCCTCCCACAGTGCCCCTATACATGTTTTTCTTAAGGAACAATATGCTCCCTTTGAAGTCCAGTACAGCTCCCCAGCTTCTAGAGATGGAGACAGATTTTATGTCAGCCATCCATCTCTTGGCCATCGTGTGTTGTCAGTAATTCAAACATTTCTTTCTGCCCTTTGTTCCTCTGAATGTTTAGCAACAGACACCATTCAAGGTTGCCTTCGCTCTTCCACGACTGCCCAGGGACTGTTATCTCTGTGCACTGTAGAGCCATATAAAGATGCTGCCTTACACATGGGAAGCATTAACACTCCATTTACTGATTTCTCAATTAGAGCTCAAGTATCTTCACACAGAATTGCATTGTGCCATATAAACAGACTCTGAAGTGACTTACCATTCTGTGTACGAAGAAAGAAGGTAAATAGGTAATGAAAAGATGTCAAAATTACTCTTCTGTTTTGACAGCATCTAGGCCTGAATTGCAGCCTATCAGCAGTATCTGTTTTCATATCTACTACACTGTATCATCAGCCACATATATTACTAATGCTCTGTTTTCCTGTGCCTTGGGAATTTTATCTTGTGAAGTGTCTCGTGCACTCTTAGCCTCTCCCAGTTTTGGGATGAATAGCTAATAACATTCTTTACCTTGTTTCCTTAATTTATTTGAAAATGTAGACTAATCCAAAACTGGTGGACCAGGAGAAAACTGCGACAAGAGTATGGCACACAAAGAAAAACAAACTTCCCACAGTGGGAAAAGGACTACAACCTGCAACCTATGAATGCTTATGGACTCTTTGATGAATACCTAGAAATGAGTATGACACTGACCTTATTTCTCTCTCGCACTAATTTTCATGCTGTTGCTTTTTTGTTGTTGCGGGCTAGTATATTCTTTTAACTATTACTGTACAAAGCTAAAGAGCCTGCAAAATTGTTTGCATTCTTATAGGTCAGATGAGGAATAGAAGTGAGTTTGTAAGAACCAAATCAAACCAAAGTGGTTAACACCACCACTGCTGGTTTGTTAAACTTGAATCTTCTGGCTATGTGTAAGGAAAGTTGTTTTCTAAACCAGAGCCCACTTCTTCAACTGTACAAATTCCTGAAGAACTTTGCTTATTTAATAAAGGGATTTCCCTTGGGCTTTTATTTTTACACTGTGTGGCACACACCTGGGTGCTTGTTTATGTTTAATATCACCATCATTTACTACCTCGCATTTACAAAGTAGCTTGCTGCCAAAAGGCATTGTGTTTTCCAGAGCATAGGAAAGGATAACTGCTCAAAGAAAATGTTAAACAAGAACTTTTGTCTTATGTGACTGAACTGCATATGTCATTACTGGTTTGGTTCTTTTTTCATTTCTCCCTCACATAATTCTTTTCAAATTCATGGGAAATTTGGCAGTCTGAAAAGGTGTCTCTAGAAACTTACATGAAGTTTCAAACTGCTGCCCATGTGTACTATGAAAAGGAATGTGTTCAGCCCTACTCTTTGCAGGTATTGAGAGACTGTCATTGATGCTGGAGTAAAAAATGACTGTTTCTAGAAGAGCAGTTTGTTCACCTCCAAACTTCACTCCAAATTACAAAATCTAGATGTTGCTGTCCATTCTGAGGACAGACATGTGTTTGCTTTTGTAATCCTTGCTCTGAACTATTGGCAAGGTATTGCTGTGCAAGTGCTGCTAGGCTATTGTATAGTATGGCATAATAAGAATTGTTTGTATATTTGCACATAATATTTGTACATAGCGTTACTTGGCAGTTTAGAAGCTGGGGTTATATCTTACTAGTGATCTTTCCTTTTTTTGCCCCTAGTTCTTCAGTTTGGGTTCACAACCATTTTTGTGGCAGCTTTTCCACTGGCACCACTTCTGGCCTTACTTAACAATATTATTGAAATTCGGCTTGATGCATACAAATTTGTTACCCAGTGGAGAAGACCTTTAGCTTCAAGAGCCAAAGACATAGGTGAGCTTTTTATACGTTTGTTGTGTGTGTGTGTTATTTATAAAGCAAAGCACTGACTACTTCAAGTAAAGGCAGATTAAAGTATTCAGTCATGTTCCCTATTAACAAAACACAATCTGAATTGTTAAAAAACTGCAAATATCTAATGTCAATCTACTTATGCAACTAATAGCCTGCATTGGAAAATGCTTTTTAATGATTTTCTGGATGACTTAGCAGCCAAGATGTTTTAATGAAGTGATCAGTGTTCTCTGCAGGTTTTTCCTGTGGCAGAGACACTGTGTGAACACATGCCACTGCTCAGTTTGAATATAATGATCAGACAGAGCAGCTGTCATGAAAGTCAAGTTAAAACAGCCAGCATCCTGTAAGGGACCTACGTGGTTTCTACTTACCCTGCTAAAACCAAGGTCCCCTGTGATTTAGTGGCACTAGATCCCTAGTGAGTGAGACAGGGTGTGTCTAGATCCCAAGAGATTACTCGCTCTCAGTAGAGCACATCCACACTGCTAAACAGAGGGTTTAAATTAATTTGAGGTCACCCAACCACACTCTGCTGCAAGGACTTTCTGAAGATATTTTGACTGTAAATCTCTCCAGTCCTTACAGTGTGCAAAAGTAGAACAACTTCAGGAAGGACTCAGCAACATAAAGTCAACTGCCCAATGCTGAATCTCTGCTGTCTTTGGAGAGGTAAATAGGATACATCACTGCCTATCTGCATTGTAAAAACCAATAGCCCACCCCATGAAACAGCAGAAGCCCAGGCTTTGTGCTCTCAGAATGGTCTACCATGTACCTAGAGACTGTATCTTAGTTAACCTTTGTGCGTGAACAATGTTTGTCTATGAGTTTAGGTACAAGCCTGGACATCGGTCAGTACACAGCATGCACTGCAGGCATAATTCCAGGAAGAAAAGAAGCGATATAATGTAAAAATAGATTTTTTTCTTCAGCCCCATTCAGGTCTGATTTCTCAAAATAAGTTGCATTTTCTCCTCATTCAGCAAAGTTTTCAGGGACAGCTTGATGCCTCATTAAAATCAATGGGTTTATCTAAACTTCCTTTGGTGTGGTTCTCAGTGATGGTCCTCATGACCAGAGTTGTTGTGTGCCTGTAGCACAGTGTGGTCAGATGGTTGAGGATGGACCAAAAAGCCTAGGTGATGCCTAGGGTCTCTGTGCTGTTGCATAGCACTAGCATGCCATGAAGATTCTGAGCCCAACAGGTACATGCTGTGCATGTACAAGCCGTATGACNTTTGGAGAGGTAAATAGGATACATCACTGCCTATCTGCATTGTAAAAACCAATAGCCCACCCCATGAAACAGCAGAAGCCCAGGAGGTGTTTAAGGCACAGGTGGACAAGGTGCTGAGGGGCATGGTTTAGTGTTTGATAGGAATGGTTGGATTTGATGATCTGGTGGGTCTTTTCCAACCTGGTGATTCTATGATTCTATGAGTTACACTCAAGGCCCCTGTGACAGACAGATCATAGATTGTATATATTCATGGCTGCCCTAGTAGACCCTCCTTAAAGACTAGATAGCCTTCATCATAAGCAGAGAGGCTTACAGTGTTTCTTAAAACTGCTCACATGGTTGTGTGTCTTGGTGGAGCCAAGGCCTTCATGAACATTTTTTAGGCTTCCTTGATATTGTTCGCAGGAGAAAAAAAATTCCCATCCAGAAACAGAAATCTGATCCATGGAAATGTTGCTGTTTGATAAGAAAAATTATTTTTAATCAGTGACTCTTGGATAGAAACTACATAAAAAGACCTTGGGTAGTGCAAACAACTACTTCAGAAGATGCAGTATCCTAAGCACTTTGGTTCTTGTTTTTTTCTGGAGCTAACATACTCTCCTTGTTGAACAGGAATCTGGTATGGGATCCTTGAAGGCATTGGAATCCTTTCTGTTATCACAAATGCATTTGTTATAGCTGTGACATCAGATTTCATCCCTCGCCTTGTTTATGCTTACAAATATGGACCTTGTGCTGGCCAAGGAGAAGCTGGACAAAAGTAAGCTTTTCTTAGAGAAAACAGATGGGCATGAATATCACTACTTGAATAGATAGAGCAGTACTGTATGTGTATGTTCTGATTCCACTAACACAAATTCATTGTTTGTGCTTAGGTAATAGATATCAGCCATAGATATTGATGTTTTGCATATACACTGAATGGGGATTGCTGAGTGACTGCTATTTATGATGTTAATTCAAGTAAAACATGGCAGAGCTGTTACAGAGATTTGGTGTGTGTAACAGTGTGTTATACAAGCTGTACTTCCCAGCTGGTGTACATGGATATAACCCTCTTTTCATTCTAAAGCAATGCTGATACTTATCAGTTACAGATTTAATGAGCATTTTAAACTTATTCACTAGGCTTTTTTTTTCCTGATGTAGTATTCAGCATGTGCTGTGAAAAAAAATGTCATGTCTACAAAGAGGAAGCAATTCCCAACTAATAAATCAAGATATACTTCCAGAGCAAAGTAATTTGGTTTTAAAAACCAGTCTTTAGATTAAATCTTTCAGGAAACATTTGTGAACTGTATCCCTGCTGACTAAGTGGATTTTCTTTCAGTGTTGCTAAACATCGAGATTGTATTAGCACGCGCACACTACCAGCAAATGTGAGTATAGCTGCTACGTGGTGACTTGTAAAATCTAGGCTGTTGGACTTGGGGAAAGTCACTGAATCCGACTGAACACAAAAAGACACAGTTTGACAATTATCTCCTAGCATCTCCATGAGCTGCTGTTCAAACAAACCCAAGCTAAACAGTAGACAGTGACAGAGAGTTTACATTCTGCTGTTAGACATACAGCAAACTGATTTTTCTTCCCTGCTACAGAGAGTTCTTCTGTTGCTGCTTCTTTGCTGTCTTTTGCTTGTCAGTACTGATTAATCCCACTGATGCAGAAGGGCAGCTGGTCTGGCAGCTCTTGATTAAAAGTCCTGCTAACTTGCTGTCCTGCAAGAAGTTTGGCATTTTAGTTGATGCCAAGGGACATGTTACATTTCTTTTCATGAAGAGTTAAAGTTTATTCCTGGTTAAAGTGTTTGGTCTGGTGCCAGTCATTCCTGAGCATGTGCTTCTGCTTCTGTCATTATGCAGATTCATAGGACATTGAGGCATTGTCAGCAACTTAGCTTGCTACCGATTTTCTCAGGACCACTATGCATGAAAAAACACCTTTATAAAATTTATTTTAGTGATGAGTTAGATATGACTCCATGACTTCAAAACTGGTCCTGCACAGAGGAAGTAGCTTGGCTCACAGAGGAAGCTCTTAACATCTTTTAACACACCACTTGCACAGCATTTTTACTCTTCTGCTGCTTTTATGAGTGATTTTGTAGATGAAAACATCCTTTGAAGGAGCTAACATGGATAAAAACTGTGTATGTCAGCATTCTGGATATTGTTGATAAGTACTATTACAAAAGCAAGAAGCTCTTCAAAAATCCACAGGAATTGTCGCAGATTAAGGAGTCAAAAACACCTGTTGCTGAATGACTTAAATAAAGAAGGTGCTTTTTTTCTTTCAAAAAACATCTGCATTAGATGGTATTAGATCCATATGACACCCAGTGATACTAGAAAAATGTTGTAATTAAATTAAGTTCCAAATCCAATCAATATGGAAATTTTAAGACAAAGTCAGATGGCATTTTAATACAATTTCTCAGAGACTGTAAAATCCAAAACAAACAAAAAAAACCCCACAAGCTTACTGTGCATATACTTAGCACCAAGGTGAGTCATGTGCCTAGGCAGTGCAGAGTGAGAAAAATACACTTGCCATGTCTCTCCTCAACTTTATTAACACCAAAACTTCAGGCTTCTAATGACTCACACAGCCCTTTGTCAGGCAATGTACATTCTCTACTCTCTTCAGTGTTCTACAAGCTCTGCTTGACCCTCCCATTGTTCAGCTGTGCTGGGAAATTTTTTAGAATGGAGTTCCTCTTATTAACTGTACATTTTGGAAAAAAGAGTTATTTTAAGTGTATTGCCTTTCCATCTGATTTAATGTCCCTTTGTGCTAGTGCAAGGAGGGTAACAGCAGCAGAATTCTGACTATCTTCCTAGCACTACTCACTATTTTCCCTGCCTCTGTTGTGTCACATTTTAGATGACTTTTCTTTTCAAAAATAACCAGTCTTCACCATTTCTTCTCCTACAGAAATCTACCACTGCTTCAATTTTATTGTCCATCTGACCTACTTGACCATTTCTTTTATATTGCCTTAACATCATTTTCAAATATTAATAAGCATCACAGTTACACCATGGATTCTGTGAAACCCAGAACATCCTCCTGGGTACAATAGTTAATGGAAAAACCTTGTCGTGTCCTGACTATAGGATCTTTTTCCCCCTAGGTGCATGGTTGGCTATGTTAATGCCAGTTTATCAGTGTTTCTGGTGTCTGACTTTGAAAACCGTTCAGAGCCAACGTCAAATGGAAGTGAATTCTCTGGTTCACCATTAAAATATTGCAGGTAAGTATCTGATCACAATACCTCTTTGCTTTAAGACTTTGCAAGGGAGAAGCATCATAATAAATTTGGAGTTGGAACTAATTTTCAGAACAAAATGTTAATAGAAAGAATTAACTGTGCTATTCAGGGACATGCTCATGGTATTTCTTGGCTGTTACATGCATGATTCTTCCTTTAGATACAAGAGAAGTCAAAGAGCAGATATCTGGCAGGTGTTCCTAATGCAGGATTTCTATGGTGTCATGGCTTCAACCAGACACAATTATCATGGAGAAATATGGTACCAAAGGCCAATAATAGGTGACTGATTTCTGAGGTACCAGTGAGGTGAAACCGTAATCAGATTATATCATATTTTATGCACAAGAAAGTCAAGGTTGCACAGAAGTGACCACACTGAGTATTTCACCAGCCTGCCAGGCATAAACAGGATCTGTCCTAAGCAACCATTATATGACCTCAAATCCAATGTGTCCTAATTCCTGAATGATTAATATGTTTATGTCATTTCTTAGAGGTGTAATTACTAGTAATCATCACATACTTGTGGTTTGAATCAAAATAAAATGAGCAGTTAATTATCTTTAGAGCTTTGTCCTCAGCCAACAGTTTGGAAAAATCATAGTTGATATTAGTCTGTTAATGATAGATATGCACTTGAGTGACTTTAATGTTCCAAAGCATAAAGGATCTACATAATGGTCTTAAAGAGGGTCTCACCCCAAAATACCAAAAAATAAATACAGCTACCTGCAACATTGGTTTACAAGCATGAGTTCCAGAAGCTGCAGATACACTGAGTCCTGGTATTTTTCACCATGAATAATTAAAATATCTTTTCACAGGTGCCTAAACAAAAATATATACCCTGTGATACAGAAAAAGTCACTGATACTTTGTGATGTTGTGGAATTTTTATTAATAAGAATTTTGAGTGGTATAGCATAATGAATTTGGGGGGAAGAAGGGGAAGCCTGGCATTAATGCTTTCTTTTAAGTAACTGACATTTAAGGAAGTGGTAACTTACTTGGTAGGAAGAACATCCCAATGTTGAATCCATAGACATTTTCTATGCTGTAGAACCACTTGGAGAATACTCCATTCTACATGGTTTGCCATAGCAGTATTTAACGTTTTGTAATTCTGATCATTCTCTTCCCCCTCTTTAATTATTTATTTCTCCAACTTCAAGCATGAGGTTGCTACTGCTTTAAGTTCATCATGAAAAAGCTGCCCCCTCAATATCCCATAAACAGAACACTATTAAAATTGGTGCCATAAGTCTCCTGAAGATAAACCTGTTCTTTCGGGGGACACTGTATTGTTATCCATATCTATCCTTGAAAGAGAATTAACATCTTACTTTCTTTAGCTGAGCTTATCAGCTACTTAACCCACCTTAATTCTGCTAAAACATCAGTCATTTATATTGCACTTCAAGCTAGATATGGATAATAATAGATAGGTAAGGAAATATTATGTTCTACTGTGCAATAGTGCAGGCATTTTTACAGGAAAGCTATCTGTCTGAAAAAAGAAAAACAGTGGTCATATTCAGTTAACTTCTGCTCATCTGGAATCCAGATGGTACCATGCTATTTTGGTTTTTTTCCTAAAAGGTTTCCCCTTTCTTCATGTGTGGAACTTGGTTCCTAGCAATTAGGAAAAGCCAACACACTCTACTGAGTTGGAACTTGGTCCAGGGACTTCTGTTTTCAGGATGCTTAGGATTTGTAAACCATCCTGAACTATGAAGCCAGCATGCTGCTTGCGGAAGGGAAGGTCATCTCTCTTTTAAGAACTTGCCATAAAGATCTTGCAGTTTAATAGGGGTTCGCTGCTGACTAAGATGTTGACAATTTATTTAATTTTGTCTAGCACTGTCTGCAGTCTAAGAAGGTGAACAGTCAGCAGAAATACAGATTACCATAATGATGAAACAACTGTTTATTCCTTTTGTTCATCTGAATTTTCTTTACTTTCTTAAAACTAACTTGGACATCAAGCTTAAGCATATTATTTACTATGGTACTTTCATTTTTTTAATAGGTTTTCTGTTCCATCTAGGAAACAGATTAAGGAAAAAATAATTTTACACTACTTTTGAATTAAGTTGCTTCAATAGTATTTTGGAATTAACATGCTTCTAGTAGAAATGGACTCCAGAATGTATGACCTAAAGAGATTTATGATTTCCTAACGTAGGTTTGTTGTCTTCCTGGATCCAGCTTTCCAGATAAATATTACTAGTTATATTGTTGATACCTAAAGCCTTTAAAGAAACATTTTGTGAGACAAGGCACTAGAACCCTTTCTTACACAGCCCTTTCCCTGATGGTATGCCAAGAAGTGCAGTTCTGATTCCACTAAAGTCAGAATGAGTCATATTTTATACCAGGGATGGCTGACTAACTGACCAAGAGCCAGATGGAGATCATAAGACAGTTTTATGTGGATTTTAGGAGGGCTGTCAGGCTGACAAAATTGGGGAATGGTTTTAAAATGAACTTGTAGTAGGGAGAAAGTGGCCCTCAAAACGGCAGAGCAGCCTGCCCTGCTCCATATTTGGAGAGGTGCCTGTAGAGCACGTACTGTACTGCCAAGGGAGCTGTAGGGTCAAACCTCTGTATTTGCTTCTGCAGTTTCACTTCATACAGACACCGGGCTAGTCCTTCTCCATTAGCAGCTGGATTGCAAAATGCATTCCCCAGAGTGCACCTCACTCTTACAGTTATAAAATCATAGAATCATAAAATAGTTTGAGTTGGAAGAGACTTTACAGATCATCTAGTTCCAACCCCCTTGCCATGAGTACAGAAACCTCCCACCAGATCAGGCTTCTCAAAGCCCCATCCAACCTGGCCTTGAACACCTCCAGGGATGGGGCAGCCACAGCTTTCCTGGGCAACATGTTCCAGTGCCTCATCACTCTCATGGTGAAGAAATTCTTCCTCATGTCTAGTCTAAATCTGTCCCTCTCCAGTTTATACCCATCACCCCTAGTTGTATCACCACAAGCCTTTGTAAACAGTCCATCCCCAGCTTTCTTGTAGCCTCTTTCAAGTACTAGAAGGCCATTATCAGGTCTCCTTGGAGATTTCTCTTCTTCAGGCTGAGCAACCCCAACTCTCTCAGTCTGTCCTCATAGCAGAAGTGCTCCAGCCCTTGGATCATCTTTATAGCCCTCCTCTGGACCAGTTCCAACAGCTCCATAAAGCTCTTTCGGTGAACCAAAACGTGGCAGTGGAGGTGACCACTTGTTTTGAAAGGGTTCATCTGATCTGAAACAAAACCCTAGAGGAGCCCTAAGAAGCAAGCAGTGTTGTGGTAAGTTGTAAAATCTTAGCAGAGATCTTTTTGGTGCAGGAAATGCAATGATCAGGAGCAGCTGGGTTTTGGTTTTGCCTTCCTCCCAGACAACAGGGAAGGAGCTTTGCAACTGCTGTACTCTGTTTGCCTTTCAGGTACAGGGACTACCGAGACCCTCCTCACGCCCCAGTGCCCTATGGTTACACGCTGCAGTTCTGGCATGTCTTAGCAGCACGGTTGGCTTTCATTATTGTATTTGAGGTCAGTGACAATTCAGATGGCAAGTGTGTTTGTTTCTCTGTTTTAACAAAGACAACAAAATGAAACCAATTACCCTTTGAAGCTTTTTAATTGGGCTGATCTATGACGGCAGCTGTTGAGATTTTCATGTTAGTTTCCATTATTTTTATTGTACTTTGTAATCTCAGATCTGATTTCTGAGCAGTCACAGGTATTTAGCTCTTAAGAAAAAGAGAGAGGCAGAACTTTGGAAGCTGTAAGAGTGTCTTACAAAGAGGGGAAGTAAATGAAGCTTTATTTACTTTCTGAGTTTTGGCATTTGTATCCTGGCTAGGTTGGGAAGCTGTATGCTGGCTAATGTGTGAGGAAGGGGTGAAGGAACATGACAAAAAAAGATGAAATCTGGACAACTGAAAAATAAAGATAGTTTACTTACAGTATTTGCACATCTAGTTTCTTTTTGTATTTTATTTTTAATTCTTTTCATTTGGCTGGAATGATTAGCACCACAAGTATGATGATGATGATGATGAAAAGGACTCAATATCTTTGCCAGTGTTCAGAATATTAGTACTTATTGTCAGTATCTCAGAAAAGATAAACCAGAGAAGATATACCAACTTCCATTGACAGGAATTCCTATGCAGATTTGGAGAAAGAGAGACAGGAATGTAAATAAAGAGGATGGGGTCATCTACAAAAGAAAATGCAGCTCTGAAGGCCTGGATTTCATGTTCCTGAATATCCCTGCTAGAAACCAGGGACTCGGCATCTCTCCAGCACAAGCAATTTGAAATGCCTTTTACAGTGTGAAGAAACCAAATGGGATCCAAATTATTTTTAAAAACTCTTTACTTAATCCTCCACTCAGAAATCATTGCAACAGGGCCTCCAACACAGATATGAAAGCTGTAATCACCATGAATTATTTGCATAATATACAAGGACATATTTTGTTTCTGACTCACTATACTGTATAAATTCATTCTGAACTGAGATTTCAAAGTGCCTCTTTGGGTCACAGAACACAGAAGTATTTGAACTAGAGGAAAGGTAAAGGGGAAACATTTTCTAGATTGTTTCTTGCATAGTGATGTCTTGGTGGCTCAGCAGAAGCCCAAGGTCTTCAGTGAATTCCCCAAATGTCATTTTCACTGTTGCCCAGACAAGCAGGGAATATGGCAGTGCAAGTTGGGCTCTCTTCTTCATCTGTACTGGGCTAACTTGTTAGAGATTGGCCCTAAGGAGACCTGAAATTCAATCACTTCTGCCACACTCATTGAAAGAAAGATTTGATAGGGGCTTGCTGGGCTTGATCTCTTCTTTGTTCCATGAGCTGTCAGTACTGAGAGTCAGAGTACCTGTCTCCAGAAAAGGACTACAAGAATGGCCTTAGCAGGCCAGCCTAAGCAGTTTTAAGACTGAAGAGATCCTGGCTTCTTGATATACACTTGGTATAAAGGCAGCACAACTTAAAGGCAAAGATAACTGAAGGAAGAAAGGGTAGCCCTGCTCAAGTCTCAGTACCCAGGCAGATTTGTGACCTTTTATGGAATATCTTTTTGTGTCTGCCCCATACTTGCACAAGAGATTTGACTTCACTTTGCTCCAACCAAAGGTATAGGCTGGCTCACAACTGTTTCTCTCCACAGGAGTCACTCCACAGTCAACTATATCTATGAATTCAAAACATTAATTGCAACAGGAACCATAACTGTCTTTCTCTGAGGGAAATATTAATGGTTCAATCATAACTGCTACAGCATTTAGAGTAAAAAATTATGCTGAGAGATTGTTTCAAGACTGATTTTTTCATAAATTAACTACCTAAACGCAGACATCTTTTTGGCACTGTGGATGTAGTTACTTTTGCTGTCTTGACCTCCATCAAAACCAAATGAAAGTATTTCCTATCACTGCAAAAGGAATTATTTGTCCAGGCTGAACTGACAGAAGAAGCTTTTTCCTCTTTTTTTAGGTTTAGAAAAAAAACACAGCAGTTAGTTAAAGTATTGTGGGTTTATTTCTCATGACTGAAGAATACATGGGAAAACCTGTTACATTCTCTTTTCAGTGGTATTCAAAGGAAGGGTTCTGCTTGGAGAAGAAGAAATACCTTTATTTCTCCAAGCTAGAATGAGTGTTCTTTCTGAGTTGGAGGATTTTTCTGTTTCACTGCTCCTCTTCTCAAGTGGAGGAAGTCAATCTCCAAACAGCATCTTTGATCAAAAACCAAAGGACACTCAAGCAATCCTCCCCCATCACACACAAGCTTTGCTGTGGCATGCCTAAAGGATGAGGGACAAAGGATCAGTTACCTTATATTTAATTGATTGTGACATTTATTAAATGGGAATACCTCTTTGGATGAGAGATATGGTACAAGAAAAATTGGTTTTTTCTGATAATGATGCAAAGGTTTTCTGGCAACAGGGGAGTAATGTATCATTTAACCCTTCTCTTCCTGCAGAGCAGTCCCCTAGTACCAAATAATCTTCCAGCAAATCATGACCTCAGGGTTTTCAACATGTGTCACACAACACTTTTGGGGCCATATTTGAAGCCAGCTGCTCATAAACTTTGCTGCAACCTGTACTCCAGTGACTTTGACTGGAGTTTTTGTGGGGAAAAAATTCACAGTCTGTTTTCTTCAAATAGAGTAATGGATTTAGTTCTATCACGGTATCTTTTTTTGAAATGGAAGGAGTTTTTCATAAGATGTGGAAAGTACTCCTTTTCTTCTAAGATTTTAATTTTTCATTCTTTTTATTTTTTTCACAGCACCTTGTCTTTTGCATAAAGCACCTCATTTCCTACTTAATCCCAGATCTCCCAAAGGATCTGAGAGATCGAATGAGGAGAGAAAAGTACCTAATTCAGGAAATGATGTATGAAGCTGAACTAGAACGTCTGCAGAAAGAGCGGAAGGAAAGGAAGAAGAATGGCAAATCTTATCACAATGAGTGGCCATGATGGGGTGAGGAAGAAACTGTTTAAAAGAAGATAGGAATTTTGTTAATACAATTTTCCTGCTTTTCTCCAGTGGAGAGTGCACTAAAAGGAATAGTCAGTCAATGTTTTGTGCACTTAACACATGTGCGACTATGTTTCATAGGGTGCATATTGTCATAAGCCCTTTGAAATTAGAGGTGTTGCAAGGCTTAGCCTTCTCCAGAGCTAACGGCAGCATGAGAAGGTCAGACCAATGCTTAAGTCTCTGCACTCTTTCCAGGAAGCTCCCCAGCCCTGATTTAAATTTGAGGCCCTGAACTTCAAAGTGGTTACCTGCCTTACAGTGCTTTACAGAACTCGGTGATCTTATGGCTCATTCTCATGACCAAGTCACTACTTCATAACCAATGACTACATGATAGCAACATGGCAGTTATTGTCCATGAGTGCAGCTCCCACCTGCAGTACATGCATGGCAGCCTTGCCCTCTTCCACAGCGGACTAAACTGTGTTAGCGTGCATTTACCACAAGTTAAGACCACACCATATCTATTACTCCAACACTACTGAAGTATATTTTAGGATGAGATGCTTGTTCATAGCTTCTATCAACCAGTCTAACAACGCTAAAACATTTAGGTGTGCAAAAGTACTAACAGATAGACAAGCATCTGAATGAGGCTAGAGGTGTCTAACCATTGGGTCATTAATTTGGAAATGATATTGTGAAAAGCTGGTAAAACATCTTAAAGATTTGAACAGTGCCTTTTCAGCTATAGGGCTGTCTGGAGTCTGAAGGAAACAAATCAAGCTAGGGTACCTTTTCCAGAACTACCTGTGTATTTATATTGCAAGAACATACTGAGGCCACGTCAGGAATTAGTGTGTATGATACACATAAAATACAACAGATTGTGTCTTAAAGACTTATCTGCACAGGTAAAACACAAAAACAACAGATAAACAAGGTCAGTAGAGCAAAAGAAAAAAGTCATCCAGAATATCTACGCTTAGAACATTTTCTTTATTCATCCTTCCATTGTCTATGAAAGGGAGGAGGAGAAAAATGAAACAACAGACTATAGTATGAAATAGCTTGGAATCCTTCATGCACATCAATTCTACACAGGCTGAAGAATTGTATTTGGGCAAAGTAGGCCACTTACTACATCCTTTTGCAAATTTTTCTGTATTAAGAAATAAGAATACTCCCAGATCATTAACCCAAAATAGTTGAGTTGTAGGACTGGAGATTGCAGAAACGTTGGATGGAGCAACATGAATCAAAATGCTGAGTGCTGTGAAAGCTTTACCACCTCTTGTCTTGAAAAGATAACGCTGTAGTTCTTGCAGAACATGCAGTGGCATAATCACCCACAAAACAAAGAAAGAAGTTCAAAAACCAAGATTGTAAGAAGTCAGGTGGAAGTAAACCTATGTCCTAGTGAGGATACATCTAGATACAAAACACTGGACCAGTTCCATTTGCTTAGCCCATTTCCAGATCTATAAAAATTATAGTTTTTTCAGAAATCTTAAGAAATCGTGACCTTGTTAGTCTGAAGATATATGTGAAATATAGGAAAATTCATCAAGTTGTTCTCCTGGAAAACAACTGATAGAAATGCTAGAATTTGCCATTCTGGACAGACCACACAATACAAGACCCTATGGATGGATGCCCCAAGCATCACATTAGGACCACCTGCACCAAGNCTGAGGGGCATGGTTTAGTATTTGATAGGAATGGTTGGACTCGATGATCCGGTGGGTCTCTTCCAACCTGGTGATTCTATGATTCTAAGACTCCATATTGCCAAACTAGATCCATTAATTTCTTTGTGCTGCAAGGGAGAACTGCAATTTCCTTGGCAGGGGGTGGAAGGAAGTTTTAATGAAAGGTAATATGGCTTGAGAAGGGTGGAAGAAAATGNATTCTAAGACTCCATATTGCCAAATTAGATCCATTAATTTCTTAATTATGCACCCTCATCTCTGTTGCTGCTACTTGCCTTCACTTTGCTTCCTCACAGCAAGGAACCTCCTCCAGTAGTGACCCATCGCCCTACACAGAGAAGATAAATGGCACAGTAGCCCCCATTTATCAGGTCCTCCTGGCCCAGGCCTGAAGGTCCCATGAAGCAACATAAGTGCTGAAGGAATTTCAGGATTAATCTGATCTCTATTGATTCAGTGCCCAACTGAGCAGGGAACACCACTAGTGGTTGTGGGGTGTATTCCTGCGAACAAGGAAAGAAACATGTTCATCTTTGCTTCAACTTACAGCAGCTGTGGATACAGCCTGCGTGGGCAGTGGAGAAATGGGGCATTTCTGTCCCTGTAAATAGGAGGTGGAGATCAGGCAATGTCATCCTCTGACACACACATGCCAGATGGGTTAGTATTTACCATCCACAACCTACAATTGTGTACTGCACTTCCAGACTGGGGAATCTTGGTCAAGATCGTTGTGCAAAATCACATCCAGACCAAATTCACATAAGGAATAGGATTAGTTTGCATATCCTCTGTTTAATATCTAAACCAATAGATGAAAAGAGGTTAGAAACTGTTTGCCAAGTGGTAAAATGAGGCATGAGTCATGCATAAAATCAGCATCACCTATATGAGTGTGAACCTTTGCAAACTCCTGCAGTAAGATATAGCTTCAACAATGTAGATTTCAACAACTTCTGAGAACTGAAACCTAGTAGAATACAAACTGACTTCCACTTGAGGAACCACTGCAATACAACGAGCCAGAACAAACAAATGCAGCAGAAATACAACAGATAATAATTGATTTTGAGACTAGTTGTCAACATAGCAACAATGTGATGAATTTTCATGGCAATACATTGCTAGAAGTTGTGACCTGCTCTAAATGAGAACATGAGTTGGCTGCTTATCAAGCTGATGCTGAGTAAGATACTGAAAGGGGCTCTGACCTCCCGGGCAGATCCTAAGTACATTTCTGTTGCTTAATATTGGCCAGTCAGCACATCAAGGTTTCACGTGCTGCTGGTCTGCAGAATAGATTTCCCTCAAGTCCTTCAAAACTATATAGCAGAACACCCAGGAAAGAGGACCCCTTTTATTTAGTTAGTTAGTGAGTTAGGAAAATATAATACAAATTACAGGCTAATAATAATAAATGGAATTTTAATAGATTCTAGATAGTAAATTTATGTCATTCCCTTCTTTCTGATCTGATACTGGGCTTTGTTTAAACCTCCAGGTGACCGTCCTATATGTTGTTTACTTATTCCAGCTCCACAAGAGCACCTACCTTCAAGGGAATGAGAAAAAAATGCAACCTCAATGCATGCCACAGACATTTTATATAGCAAGCAGGACAGCACACATCAAAGGATTAACTGTGAAATCATCCTGCAATCAGCACAGGACTGATCTCCATGATCTCTTGACAGCAAGCATGTACTTCATGAGCAGTTACACACCAGTTTTTAAAACCAAGGAAAGAAAATGTATATTGGGACTGTTTTTCAGCCTGTTTGCTACGTTTTTTGCATTCTGTCCCATGCTGGTTTTACAGATCTTAGAATAAAAGATGAAAATGCACAACCTGGATACTTTGACAAAAGTAAAAGCCTAGGTATATAACATCACCTGTCTTCAAGCCACCAAATACTACAACAGAAACCCTGTTTACAAATCAGTTCTTTCTTATTTTAAATCTTTCTGAGGGGACTTATGTTGTTTACCATAGATATATAATATATATATATATAAAGTACATAGAGAGACTGTTTATTTGTAAATAGAAAAATCCTATGGAGAAAAATGGCAAGTTTTCACACTTAAAAAATCATCAACATAAAGCCATATTTAATGCTTGTACAATGTGATGCAATAAACTTTAAAATAAATTATGCCTATGAAAAATTTGCTCTTTGGCATTCATGAGTTATTTTCTATTTACGTTATTTATTTAGAAAGCAAACAGAGCAGTCAGGTAGAAGCAAATTTAAATTCAGAACAACAAAGGCCCAAAATCTCTCACTACTTTCTCTCTGTGGATCCTTTATATGATTACATAATAAAAAAATTCTTCCTGTTGGTTTTTTAGTTCTTTTTTTTAATGTTCCAACTTGTTTTGTCTCATAACCCTGCCATATGCTGCATGTAATTTGGACGGTGTAGAGTGTTCCCATTCCCATGGAATTAATCGGCTTTGGGCATCCTGCATTTCTTTGTCAGATGAGCTTTTAGCAGGGAGAGAAGGAACAGGGTGCAGGAGTATGATAGAGACACTAAGAATTAACTCACTGCTCTTTACACAAACAAGGCCCTTGCTGAGAGTCCAGCTAGCAGAGAACACTATAATCCTAGAGAAAATATTATACAAAATCAATTGCTTTAATTATTGATGCCAATTAAAACAAGAAGCATATAGGAAAAAAATAAATCAAAAAGAGTCACTTCTATTTCTGCAGCAATCATGGGAGGCTAGTTAGCAAGAAACAGGGTAGTTGCCAGGGTCACCTGCAAACCTTAAGAATGTTTGTCAATAAATCTCTTAGAGCAGGACACTCTCACCAGTGAAAACATGTCTTGACTTTGTGGACCAATACATAACACCTGGACCAAACTTTCACTTCATGCCAAAATTAGAGTCAAATGGCTGCTCAGTGCCCAAACAGTGTTCTCAAGTGAAGGTAAGTTAGTAATTTACCTGTTTTTTTCTGTTTTAAGCAACTATGTGAATTCAAAGCACTGAGGAAAAAAACTCTTTGGTGCTACATTTTTTCTTAACTATGATAAATGGGAAAATCATTCTTCAAGAACAAAACAGGTGGAAGTCACAGATTGTCCAAGACAGTTTAAGGACGTTATCAGTTAGAGTACAAACAGTGATCTTGGCACAGAGTGGTGCACTGAAAGGTGACACTAATGCTGTTTAACACAGTAGTGCTCAGTCTCCCTCCTGAGCATTCAGATTGGACTTCAGCATTTTTGTCATGAGGGCTGTAGTCACACCAGCAGGCACAAAGGTCAAGGGTTTGTTACAGGCTTCTGTTCTCTCTTCCCACAGCTTCCTTTGTGCCACTGAGCACAGGTACATGGAGGCACATCAGTACCCTTCATTTCAGCTCTGCAGCAGAGTGGAGATTACTGTACTTATCTTTTTTCAGATCTGTGAGCTGAAAGTATGTGGTAAGTACAAAATATTATACTTTAAGGCTCAGGAACTATACTGTAGCACAAAATGCAGAATCTGTTTCTTGAACACGAAGAACACATGGTTTGATCAGCTGCATTTATTTTCTGGGGCTTCAGAAGCATAGCCAGCTTGTTCACTCAGTGCACTAGTTGTTTCACAGTGACTTGGATAGTCCCAGAACAGAGGCCCCTGTCCTGAATCCCAGCAGTCTTTATTCAGGATGCTATTAATTATCTCTGATCTTAGATATCGAGACACAATACATAACTCATGGGATCTATCCTGCTCACTCACAGCCCTTCCCTTCTGCTCCTTGAAATTCACTTTTTATTCCTAATATTTTCTGATTCTGTCATTTCATCTTATGCATTAGATCATCAAGCATCCCCTGTCACAGAGGCATTGAATAAATTGCTTTACATGTTAAAGGGCCCAGGTCAAAGTAGATAAACTAGTATTGTGTCACATTACAAGTTACAGCAGCTTAGCACCTGGCACAAGTGCAGCGTAACTGTTAGAAAGCATTTAAGACATGCGGTCAGTGTTTCATTTGATTCTCAAGCATGGCTGCTTCATAAGCTTCACAGCTCAAATTTTCTGCAATGGCATCTATTTCCCCACTTGAGTCTGCTCCTGCAGAGGAGATTTAAACATCCGCCTATAGCCATAGCAAAAAGTCTGCAGTACAAAACCAACATAGTGGATCAGAATCTGTTTCCTGACGCACCAGAAAGGACACAGAAAAAGAAAACAATGCGGGGGGGGGTGTCAACAAAAGTAAGGGGCACGCTCTGGAGTGGACATGCTGTTCAGCTTCTCTTGGCAGCTCAGTCAGAGGAGAATCAATACCATGCCCTGCAGCACTGGAGAAGCCTTCACCAACTGACAACTTCTGTGATCCCTTCCCCACCCAGGGGGATTATGTAGTAGATTCTGTGCACCTGCCAAAACACATGATGTGCTATTGCCCGATCTGGACCAACCTTGAAAGTGAATCGCTAGAGTGACAACAGGGACAGCATGAACACAGATGGCCACATGAGATTTCAGCTCACAGCTGTACAGATAACAGCAGATGCAACTGCAGATATAACCTTCCTTCTTGTCCAGTACAGGAAAGAGGGTCCTTGTCTTGTATTGACATCTCTGCCAGACTATGCCCATCCCAGTGCAAGAGTGATCCTAGGCCAACATGCTGGGATGAATAATAGAATCATAGAATGGTTCGGGTTGGAAGGGACCTTAAGATCATCTAGTTCCAACCCCCCTGCCATGGGCAGGGACACATCCCACTAGACCAGGCTGCCCAAGGCACCATCCAACCTGGCCTGGAACACCTCCAGGGATGGGGCAGCCACAAGTTCCCTGGGCAACCTGTGCCAGTGACTCACCCCTCCCATGGTGAAGAAATTCTTACTGATGTCTAGTCTAAATCTTCACCTCTCCAGTTTATACCCATTGCCCCTAGTCCTACCTCTACAATCCTTTGCCAACAGTCCCTCCCCAGCTTTCTTGCAGACCCTTTCAGATACTGTAAGGTCACAATAAGGTCTCCTTGAAGCCTCATAGCAGAGGTGCTCCAGCCCTCTGATCATCTTTGTAGCCCTCCTCTAGACCCATTCCAACAGCTCCATATCCTTCTTATGTAGAGGATTCCAGAACTGGACACAATACTCCAGTAATCCTCCACAGAGAAACAGAGGGGCAGAATCACCTCCCTTGACCTGCTGGCCATGCTTCTCTTGATGCAGCCCAGGATATGGTTGGCCTTCTGGGCTGTGAGCACATATTGCTGGCTCATATCAAGCTTCTCATCAACAAGCACCCCCAAATTCTCTGCAGGGCAGCTCTCAATCACACCATCCCCCATCAGGTATTGAAACCATGAATTGCCCTGACCCAGGTGTAGGACCTGGCAGTTGGCCTTGTTGAACCTCATGAGGTTCTCAAAGGCCCACTTCTCCAGCTTGCCTAGGTCCCTTCTGGATGACATCCCATCCTTCTGGTGTGACAACTGCACCACTCAGCGTTCTGTCATCTGCAGATTTGCTGAGGGTGCACTGAGGTACTTACTTAATGCCTTCTTTGCTTTAGTCTTTAATAGTAAGGAAAGTTGCTCCCCGTGTGTACATCCCCAGGAGCTGGAGGAGCAGAACAAACCTCCCATGATCTAAGAGGAGGTGGTTAGATACCTGCTTGGCTAATTAGACATCCACAAGTCTATGGGGCCCAACAGGATCCACCCAAGTGTGTTGAGGGAGTTGGCGGATGTGCTTGCCAAACCCCTATCATCTGCCAGCAGTCCTGGTTGATTGGGGAAGTTCCACTGCATTGAAGGCTGGC
>WAAB01015489.1:0-49789 GCA_013389865.1 Piaya cayana | reverse complement strand
GCTTTTATTTTCAGATTTACTGTTAATACCATTGAAATTTGGTCTAGAAGAATCTGTGCTAATATTTCAGCAACATTTAGATCTTGAGTGGATTGCGAAATTGTTCTAGGATCTTGTCTCATTTCTACAATGCTTCTTCCTTGCAACAACTTAAAAGGAAAGAAACTGAAAAGATAAATGTATTAACCATAAAGCTGGGAGTGCCCCCATGGAATGAAGTTATATGATGAGACTAGAGTTCTGTGTGCCAGATTGGGAAGAGAAAGTGCCAAGTAAAGGATGAATGGTGGAAAATTGGCATTTAAATAATTGTAAAGGAAAGCAGAGATTGCAATAGGCTATCATTAACATGTGGACTTTTAAAATCAGAAGCTGGTTGCAATTTTGACAATTCCAAGTTGGCAGGTGGCTGCAAACAAAATTACATTTTTCATCTTCTCTGGAAACAGTAGTTAATAACTCTAAGGCATTTCTGCCCTGTGGGACTCCAAAAACAAGTAAGTATGCCTAGATGAGATACTTACGTGTGGTTCATGAAAACTAGTACAACTACAAACCAATTCAGAGCAGTGTGGTAATGAAAACTAGTAGGAGACTGGAGGAAGGGAGAATGAAAAGAGAGAAGAGTGGTGAGATCTGTTTAACTGGCATTGGAATAAATAGTCCCATGAAGAAGCAGGGATTTTTGTAAGATGCACTTCTGCTTTTAGTTCCCTGGAAAAAAACCAAACAACCCAACACACAAAAACCCCAAACTCAACATGATAGACATGCAAACTGTGTGTTAGCCAGCTGTAGCTAAAAGTCTATATATTGCCACTTTGTGAAAGAGAGATGCTTTGGCCAGTACTTCGAGATTCATCCCTGTGTAGACTTTTCACGAATCTGAGTCAGGGAAGTCTGTTTCTTCTGAGAAAGTCTGAGAGGGAAAAGGCACAAGTTCTGCCATCTTTTCTTTTAACTTACTCTCACAAAGAGAAGAGAAAAAGGTTGGCTCTTAAGTGAAATGTTCTCATTTGCAAACCCGTAGAGAATATAATCTGTATGCATTTCTGCAATCATTTTGTCACCAAACAAACAGTCCTTGATTTTAGATAATGAAATTTTAAACACTGACCATGTAAGTTATGTATACACAATCAAGAAAATAAGAATCTTTGATGAGCCATGTAATGAAACTGACCTATTTGGCAAAATTCCATAGAAAATTATTGCAAAAATTTGAGTAAGAAACTAAAAATGTTCCCAAACAGAGGCGATAAGGAAGTGGTTGTTTGTAAGGAATATTATAGTGTGCTGCTTTGATAAATTCTCATTAAAAAAACCTTAGCACAGCTATAGAGGAAAATCCATTTTGATTAAAGATGGCATTCATAATAAAATATTAAATCAGAGTGTCAGTATTTTGTGTGTTTAATACATATATTCCCTGTAATCGTATTGTTGGGTTTTTTTTCTTTTTTGGTAAAAAAACCTAATGTCAAGAGAAAATGCAGTCTTATCTCACACTGTACTTTTAAGAAGTACTGTTATTTAGGCTGTTAACCTTTTCATTAACTTCAGCTTCCTGGCTCAGTTCATTTACACTGAAACCATGGAATTAGAAAATAGATGTCACGTGTTTGTGTATATAGTCACCTCATTAAAGATGACCAGAAAAAAAACTTGCATGGGAAAAGACAGTGACAATGCTCGTGCAGTATTTACAATTATTACATTAAAAAAATTAAATTAAAATTACAAATTGCCCTTGTGCTATTACACAGACACTGTGGATGGCAGGCAAGATATGTCATCTGGAAATAACTGCTCCTGCAGGGGATAGCAATGTAGTTGGATATTATCTTCTAAAGATCCATGGCTTATCTCACACTTCTAAAATTTTAAATACCATTACTTCATTTTCTCGGTAAATCAATTACCTCATATGATATATAAATATGAACTACTACTATTGTTTGTGTTAGGATTTCTATGTACAAAAAAGCAGTAAGATTTGAAATAAAGTATAATGCGTTGATCTTTTTCTTTTTTTAATGGAGCAGATACATTTTTTTAAGTTCTCAGTCTTGTATGTGTTTGCTGTTTTTTTACTGAATCCCAGCATGAAAAGTACAAATTGTCACTTTAAAGTATCGTGAAAGTATTATTTTTTTGAATAGTTTTAAAATATGGCCTTCAACAACACATACAAAGCAGGTCAGTAGTAACATCTCCTCCTGTCTGTAAGACAGTTATGTTAGGACCCATTCAGCTGTTCCTTGCTGCCATATGAGCTGTAATCTGGGTCACCTTAAGGAACATTGGTGTTAAATTTGGACTACGGCATTCTGTGATGACACCTGAAACATAGGACTCCCACCTTAATTGTGTTTAGTACTGTTGTTTTACCTCCCCTCTTGCCCTTAAGGGACATCCTTTCTTCCAGTAGAAATTGCATGGACAGGGAGCTCAGTTGCTCTCTAGCAAGTACCTTGGTCTGGATGAGATGTTAACCAGAAATATAACTTTCAATTTTGTTTGATATAAAGAGCCCAAATATTCTGTGCATTAATACCTTTTCATTATATAATACCAATCCCAAATCTAGCAAGGCATAACATACATGAACAGAAACATCTCAACTCTTTATGCAGGTTCTGACACTTAAGAAGCTGCCACTCTTCTCTCCATCACTCTGACTGGACAGCACCTTGTGATATTTTCTATCTGCTCTCTTGTTTCTTTCGCTGGGGTAACTGCAGACCCAGATTAAAAGCTGAATGCACAAGAAATCTTGCAGATCTCATTTCTCTGCTCTGTTCAATTTAAATTGCCCTAAAATATCTCATGCATGAGAATTGTCTCGTCTGTTCTGATGTGACGTTAGCTGAAGAAGAGCTTTTATCAGAACAAATTCGAGGTAATTAACATTTGCTTTTTCATGAATTTGTATCTTTTATCACATTTCTTATTGCGGTGTGGTTTAATAAAATGATCAGTGCGCTTGGGATCAGGAGATTCAAAACCACTTTGAAGCTGGAAACATCCTTAGTCTCTCTCTCTCCTCTCTCTCTGTCCTTAATATTTTTTCTTGGTTCTCATATTTGATTCTGTAAGATGCTATGTTCTATGTAGTGTGGTTTGTTGTAAAGCAGTTATCAGAACTATCTGCTAATACTACTTTGTTACAACGTGTGAACCACATTTTTCTTAAAGATTGATTAGCAGTTTGTAAGTATCCTTGCTTGTCAGAAGCTCCTTGAAATAGTTAGCTAAAAAGATACACAATTAACTTGCTTCTAATACCTTATACAAAGATATGGTTGCAATACAGTGAAGCTTAAGGAACTTCAGCCTTAGGCTTATGAACAACAGATCATCTCACTAGCTCTGACTGGGCTGCTGCTGTGTTTATGTGCTCTAGGGCTCTGTAACTAATTTCCTGAGAATATGACTAAATAATTCTTACCATCATATGTCTCCTTCACTGATATGCACAAAGAAAATGATTAAATGAGGAAAATGTAATTTTTTTTTCATTAATCACAACAACCCTGCTCTGAAGTGTACAAAGGAAACATAGAGGAAAAGGGAGGAATCAGACAGAAGGATTAGTGATATCTATGATATAAAGTGTATTTTTAGTTGTCTGATAAACTAATTTGTTATGTTCCCCACAGAATTGAGTCAGTGTGAGAAACATGCCATGTTGACAGAGAAGAAGCACAGAAGCATTTGCCACTACACTAAATTAGGTAGCTGGCCACAAGGCAGCTACGTATAGCCATTAGATATGAGTAGGAAAGAAAAGAAAAATGGTTGACATCAATACATTTATGCTAGTATCTTACAGTGATATATGCATTAACAAAATTATCTTCAAATAGTGCATTGAGAGGTTTTCCACTGAAGAAAACTCTGTGGGCATGGGAGAAAAATAAACTGCAACTTTCCATTGTAAGTGTCAAACATAAAAATTCTCACATTTGGTGATGGTAGGACGACTGGTAGAAGGTAGTATTCAGTCAAGCAAGTCTTCAGGGTATGGAGCTCCAGAGCAGTGGGCATCTGTTATTCAGTCCCTTTTCTGCTACTAGTCATTATATTAGAGCTAGAAATGAAGAAGAGAAAAAAGAAAAGAAACAGAGCTTCATTCTTTCAGCTGCATGTGTTTCCCATTGCAGAGCTTAGATGAGATTTTCTGACTGACTGTTGCCCTGATGAAATACTTCCCTTCACAGACTGACACCTCTTCTTACACACGGATTATCCAAACCTCTTTTTACTAAAAATGATCCTTGTTTGTATTCAAGTTTAAGAGGAACAAGGTTTTCTCAGGAAAGGGTCAGTTCCTAGGGGGAAACAATCTTAAGAAACTGACAGAAAACCTTATTTATATAAGTTCTTGTGCTGGCACGCATTTGCTGCAGCCCTGTGCTGTGATGGATGATGAAAAAGTTCCTTCTGCTGTGGTTGGAGGTGTTTATCCCCAAACCTCTGTGGCCCTCATAGCATGAGCCATATTGGCTTGTCTCTGCCAGATGGTGGCCATCCTTCTGACACCATCCTCTTGGGGCAATCCCACAGCCCTTCATGGTATGGGCAAGAGTGTGGCTGCAGCAGAACTGTGGGGCTTTCATGTAAAAGCAAGAACGGGCTGTTGCTACCCAAAGGGACGACATTGAATTGTGGATCCAAGTCCTTAAACTGGCAACAGCAGACCACCCTGCATTATATGACATAAGAGCAAGAAATTTATTTCTATCTTGGTGGCAGGCCCTTTAGCAGCTCTGTTTAGGATTACAATCTCAATGTATTTTGAGTAAGAAATGCATGACTTCGAAGTTACTGGATCAAAACACATGTTTTGGGGGGAGAGTGAAAGACCTATGTTCTGTGAGTATGTATTTTGTTTTCTTTTTGTGTCTTTGGCTTGGCAAACCTGATAACAGGACTAATGTATAAAGAATGCTGTGGAAAACATTGAATGAAAGCAGCTTTACCTTATTCTTGGACAAACTGCCCCTGATGTGTCAGTACAGTATCTCCATACTCCTCTTGCTCTGTTTAGATAAATGTTTCAACTCAAAAACCTCAGTCTGAAGATTTTGCCCAGACTGAGTTCAAATCTTGCCCAATACAGAGCTTTCATTATAACTCTGTTACTGATCAAAACTTTTGACAAGTTTCAGGATAAGAGCCCATCTCTAGTCAGTGCATGTTTCAGAGTTAAGTATCCAGGCATAGCAAATATGAACGCTACTCAGTGAATTCATAAGGAACAAATGTCATTTGTAGCAAGAAATAAGAACAAGCACTTCTGTTTTGAATTATTTAAGCATATGAGAGCAAAGAACAACAAAAAAGACCAAAAAAAATTGTACTTTTCCTGTGTTAGTCCAAACTGCATATTCTCATAGTCATTTAAAATCATGCTAGGAAAGATTAATAATCTGCCATTGTTGACAGTACATTTTACTTAAAGACCCCAACCAAGATTAGAGTCCTGTTGGGCTGGCCTGTTTACAGATAACTGGTAAGAGATAGCCCCTATCCAGAGAAATCTGTGGTTCAAAAGCACGTAGTGAAATGGTTATTAGCACTAGGGGTTGTTTATGTGGCGACGTGTCCTAACATTACCACTGTATGGTTTGCTGCCTCATCTGGGGCAGCATCATAAGGAGAAAATGTCCCAGAAAATACCTTCTTGTCTTTGGTTGTTCTGGGGAAGGAGGGACTGGTCCCTCTCTGCTCAAGATGATCTTGCATCTACATCATGCACTGTTGTGAGGCACTGTAGTAGTCTCATGACTCTCTTCAGTGTAGTGAGAGTGATTTTTCTCAGAAGTTTTAACTGAAGATATACTGCAGTCAACTTCATCTACTGAGCTGCAGTTGCTAAGGACAAAGGAACAATCTATATATTTCTGTCATCTAGGAGCAGAGGGCTGGAGTATAATATGAAAAGAGGCATTGATATCATCACAATAAGAAAGAGACAAGGTTGGTTGCCATGGTGCCACTCAAGTCAAGTGAATGTTGTAGCTGCTGCTTTAATTAGGGACAAGATTTTTTACCCCAAATGGGTTTTTAAGCCAGAGAACATGATCAATATCTCTGACTACAGAATAGTCAGAATAGGTTTTTAAGACCAAATGAGCCTGTATGCAAATAACCAGAAAAATAATCAGAAACCTAGTAAAATACGAAATAAATTGTCTCTCTCCAAACCCCCTCAGTACATCATAGCAAACATGAACAATGTATAGGAATAACTTACTGCTTTTCTTTTGCCTTTCACATTCAATATTTTCATGAAGAGTGTTTTAGACCTTAATTAAGTTTGAAAAGCAAACAAGTGCAGTATGCATATACATCTGATTCTATGAAAATCAAGTAGGCTCTTCCTCTCTGGCAACAGTATTTTTATAAACACCAGAAATTAGGTTATTTTTGTGGTCTCTTTGTACTATGATTTTTATTCCCAAAATACACATTCTGTAAAAAACTGACAGTTTATAAAATGATCTAGAAAATTACTAAGCACATCAAAGGAAGAAGTACAAGAATTGAAAATAATATATGAAACAGTTATGTTGCTGTGTGACAAGACTTTTTCAAACTGATTGGAAAAATGTAAAGTGTTGTAGATCTATACCTAATATATTACAGCTGTAGTTGTACACAATATAAATTTTGTCACATATTATAACTATTGAAATTCTGGGAGTTCTAACTATTCAAAACATTGTATTCTAAAAGGAGATCTTTGCCTTTTTAGTTTTGTATGCAAGCTATGTAGAGTTAAAAGGAAAACTGACATTGAGGAGGATTATAAAGCCCAAAGTTAAAGTTGAGAGATGCATAGGAATAATTCCTTTCAGAAGCACAGTATATCTATTAAGCATAATTCATAAAGGGTTTTTTAGACTTGTTGTTTTTAGACCAATTGCTCATTGGCCAACATTTGCTTAAATCAAAATAAATCTCAATAGTGTTCACAGAAGAAATACTGGTACGTAAACAGCTAATGCGTATTTTAGACTGAGATGTAAACATTTTATGTGTTTAGAAACACATAACTATCTTGTGGCTGTTTCCATGAATACTGTAATCAGTTTTATTTATTTATTAATAAAGTCAAGGATAATGTCTCCAGTACAGCAAACATCTTTCCAAAATCTACCTCTTTGCATATAGTATTTGCAGTACCCTATTACTAAAGAAAAGTAGTCCTGCAGCACTTTTTATCTGGTATGAGAATTATAGTGCAAAATTGGTTAATGGATTTGGAGGCAATTTGGATATTTGTCTAGGCACATATATTTGTGTCTAGCAGAATGGGCAGGTGCAGGGGAATGTTCCCTTGCGTAAGAGTGGTGTGTCCTTCTCCGAAAATCAAACACGTACAGGGAAATAAAAAGGGAGATGTGAGACATGAAACTAGATTTTTTTTCTCTTAGATTTTGTCATGAATAATTGCCATTCTTCACTAAGACAACTCCAAACAGTTGACATTTTTAAAAACAGAGTGGGGTACGTTTTCCTGTGTGGAAAAAAGCAAAAAGGTGCTTGGAGTTTTTATTCTGATTGCATATCAGACATAGTGTTTCAATACTGGAATTTCCTGTGTGATGAAAATGCTTGTTTTCCATCAGCTCTTTTTAGAAGTCTTCCACAGAATCTCCAAAAAGTATATATGCAAACAAATACTGCTATAGGAAAAAAACAGCTGTGCTGCTTTCACCAGCAGAAACAGCCCATGATCTCCATACTCCCATATACCAGAGATTAGAGGCAGAAAACTATACTTTTAATGTAGTGTTGAATCTCAGCATTATTAGCTGGAAAAGGAATTTGCTCGTGACACTGAGTAATATCTTAAAGAATATTTCCAGTCGACTCTTGATTTTAATCTGCACTCTGTTTCATGTCTTCCATTTCTTTTCATGACTTGCAATATCAGCAGTACTCTGACACATTCAGTGGTTATTAATACTTTGATATCTAATTCTTTATGAATGTACTATTTTTTATTGTTTGCAAGAACTTTGAAATCTTTGGATGAGAACTCTTGAACTGGGAAATAATATCACTGTGATCTAATAACATATTACTAATTCAACTATATTCTGACTGGAAATGAGTCATAATACCGAGCAATCAAGATTTTAAACTCATTACAAAATACTGATTTGCAATTCCTGTGAATTTACTCAGAAGAAAATCTAAAGTATTCCAGAAAGAGAATAAAAGTTTTAACATCTCCAAGCTGTGCTCTCCCATCAGTATGATGCCACATGATTTCAGCTCATTTCAATCTGTGAGACTGATAAAACCTGTATCCAACATGATTTTGAAAGATACCTTCCTCTATTTTATTTTTCACTGAAAACACTCAGTGAGATAACTAGGTGAAAAAGAGCTAACTCAAGATTAAATATTTTTTTTGCCTTCTATTGCATACTTCATCTTTAATTAATAACAATTGTTATTACAGACTTACTTATAAACCAGTGAAATACAATAATGAAATGTAATGGCTTGTATTTCATGTGATATACTCATCTCTAAATATGCACTTACTTTTAGTTTGTTGGTAATCTTACTTGCTGGAGTGAGGAAAATTTGGAGGAAACCTCCTGATTTTCAACCATATGTTGAATACTTATCTCTTGTTACCTTTGTATCAATTCAGTGGTAGTTTTATTGTTCAGTGCTAAAATTTATTGTTCATTTATTGTGAGAAACTGAAAATAGTTCTTTATTATAAGAATGTAAAATAAATGAATAAATACACTGACAGCCTTTATGTGTCTTTGTCTAATTTGAACTCCACTGGACTGGAGGTTGGCTGATGTCATGCCCGTCTATAAGAAGGGGCACAAGGTATATCCAGGGAACTGCAGGCCTGTCAGTCTGATCTCAGTACCAGGGAAAGTCATGGAGCAGGTGATCTTGAGTGTTATCACAAAGCACTTGCAACAGAACCAGGTGATCAGGCCCAGTCAACATGGGTTTATGAGAGGCAGGTCCTGCCAAACTAACCTGATTGCCTTCTATGACAAAGTGACTCGGCTACTGGATGAGGGAAAGGCTGTGGATGTGGTCTTCCTGGACTTCAGCAAAGCCTTTGACACAGTTTCTCACAGCATTCTGCTACAGAAACTGTCAACCTCTGGCCTGGACAGGCAAACGCTCTCCTGGGTGGGAAAAGAGTGGTTTAATATTGTATTTATCATGAAATCATGGAATGGTGTGGGTTGGAAGAGACCTCAAAGATCATCTAGTTCCACTCCCTGCAATGAGCAGGGGCTTTTCCCACTTATGTCCTTTTTGAGTGCTCAGAGACTGGGTTAAGATTATTTAATAACGTAAACAGTTCCACTGACTGCATTGACCTGCAACACGACCCAGGAAAATAAGTTTTAGCAGTGCTAGGCCTGGTATAAATAAGGTTAGTATACAGAAATCATTATTCTGTATTTCTTACACTCTTTCCCCAAGATATATTTTATCCTATTGTCTTTTCTGCTGCTTGACAATATTTCCACATGTTACCTAAGAAATACTGTAGGAAAATTAAACTATAGTTTGCAATTTAGGACTAGAAATCAGTTGACTAGTTTGTTGGAGAAACACTCCCTAATTTACAGTGCAAAACTGACTTTACAATCTAGTGACTTTTATGCATTAGGAAGTGATTTGAGAAAATTTGGCTAAATAAAGCCAAGGTAAAGTGAGCATAGATGAAAGCAGAATGGCTTCTGTGGTCCAGTATCCAAAGGAAAACTGAGAGGAAGAGTGAAAAGGATTGACTATGCCCTTTTGCAATGAAATGGAAGAGCTGATGTAAAAATTTACTATTTTCCTCAGAATTATTTTTCAGGATTTTTTTTGTTTGGTTGGAATAAATATTATTCCACTCCAGCTCATTGTGGATAAATAAAAACCTTTTAAGTGTACCAATGACAGTTGGTGACAGATTTTCCTATAGGCAGGGTCAAAGGTCTGGGGCTTTTGCAGTAAAATCAACCAGCTCCTGTGTCATCTTGTGTTTTCTTCAATATCTGACTTTAATTGTAATTAGAGTCACCAATCTGATCCTAAGCCCATCCATGAAAGCCTTTTCCTTTCTTTGAAAGATTTTCTGCCTGCAATGAATTTGGAAGAAAACATGCTCTCTGAAAATTCATGGCCTTAAAAAATAAGAAAAACCCACCTGTTTCATGGCTTTCTGTATTTTTAAAGACATTTATTAAAGACTATGTTTAACATTTTTGACATAACACCTTTCTGAGTTCCATTATAAAAGAGGAAGAGCCATCTGTTGTCATAAATATATATATACACACACACACACAGAAATACTGACTATCCTCTGAGTGAAAGGATCCCAGGGAACTACTGACCTGCCAGACTCACCTGTGTGCCTGGGAAGACCATGGAACAGATCCTCCTAGGAGCTACGCTAAAGCACATGGAGGACATGGTGGACATAGAGGTGATTAATGGCACAACTTCACTGGGGGCAAGTCCTGTCTGACCAACCTAGTGGCTTTCTATGGTGGGGTAACCACAGCAGTGGACACAGGTAAACCAACAAATGTGTTCTACCTAGACTTCTGTAAAGGCTTTAACACGGTCCCCCCCAACATCCTCCTCTCTAAATTGGAGAGTGAAGGATTTGATGGGTGGATGGTACGGTGGAAAGGGAATTGGTTGGATGGTCATATTCAGAAAGCAGTAGTTAACGGTTCAATGTCTATTCATGACAAGTGGTGTCTGTCAGGAGTTCATACTGGGACTATTGCTGTTTAATATCTTCATCAATGGTATGGACAGCACAATCGAATGCACCTTCAGCAAGTCTGCAGATGCCACCAAGCTGAGTGGTACAGTTGCCAAATTGGGCACCTGATTTGGGGTTTCAATACAGGTTGGGGGATGATGTGGCTGAGAACAACTCTATGGAGAAGGACTTGGTTGATGGCTGCCAGAATATGAGCCCGCAGTGGCCCAGGTGGCCAAGATGGCCAATAGAATCTTGGTCTGTGTCAGAAACGGTGTGGCCAGCAGGACCACGGAAGTGATTCTGCCACTGTACTTAGCATTGGTGAGGCTGCACCTCAAATATTTTGTTCAGTTTTTGGCCCTTGACTACAAGAAAGACATTGAGGTCCTGGAGCGTGTTCAGAGAAGAGCAATGAAGGGGCTGGAGAACAAGTCTTATGAGGAAAGAGTCTGGGAACTGGGGTTGATTAGCCTGGAGAAGAGGGTGCCGAAGGGAGAGCTTATCACTGTCTACAACTGTCTAAACGCAGGTTGTAGTGAGGTGGGTGCTGATCTCTTCTCCCAAGTGACAGGCGATAGGACAAGAGGGAGTAGTCTCAAGTTGCCCCAGGGCAGGTTCAGATTGGACGTTGGGAAAAATTTCTTCACTGAAAGGGCTATTGGACACTGGAACAGGCTGCTTAGGGAGGTGGTTGAGTCACCATCCCTGGAAGTATATAAAAGACAGGTATGTAAGTGCTTAGGGATATGATTTAGTAGTGGACAGGTACAGTTGGACTTCATGATCTCAGAGGTCTTCTCCTACTTAAAAATTCTATGATTCTATGAAATCGGATTCATATGCGCATGAGTGCTCACAGCAAACATACTTGTGTAGGCTAAGGAATTTTGTAATGAAGTCACTATCATTCTTTTTATTTTAACCAATGTATCAATTTCTATTATTTTGATGAATTCCAGAGAGCTTTGCAGTACAATGGTAAATGCTAAGGTGAATGTGTTCAGGTATAGTTTAAAGAGACCTTCTGCAATCCCAACAAATTTGTGAAGCCACTGAGAAATCCTGAATTGGTAGCCCTCACTGTGTATTTACTGGGCAAATATATGTACACGCTTTTACATACTTATATGTTTTTTGTTACTGAACATATATATACACAGATATATAATTGTACACACACAAATATGCACAGATAGGTGGTTACTTGTGTATGTATGCTTGCCTGTGTATGTATGCATATCTATTTATCTGTCTTTCTCTATCTGTTAGTCTAGATGGTTAATATGGAGGCGGAGACACTTCCATGGCAAGAAAATTGTTCTGGTCCATTCTGTGTTACTAATCCCACTCTTATTTTTCTCTGCTGGTTTCTCCATTTCTCTATGGTCCCTTTAACTCCCACTGTGTGGCTTAAGTGCTTCTATTTATGCTTTCCCCAATATTCTGGAACATGAAAGTCACTACTGAGTCCAACTTATAACACTCAGGAAAATCACTACTTTACAGATCACACAGATTGCCATCTACTTAGATGAAGGAGGAACATAAAAAATGGAAAAATACTGAACAGCCAAGTTAGAAATAATCTGATGGTGATATGACCAGGATATTAATGTCAGGAAAATATGATACAATATCTTGCTATAGGTAAACCTTCTGTGGAATACAAAGTTACTTGAGTGTTTATGACTCCTGTGAATTACAGTTGCACTCTCCTCTTAGCATCTGGCAGAATAGAATGGAAGATTAAGATCAGGAAGTAAGAGTTATTTTGTTAATTTTGTCCAAGACAATATTGACATTTTAAAATTAGAATTGAGATAGACTTCAAAATGTTCAATGCAAAGTGAAAAAGCTTTTGACACTTCTACAGTTCATAAAGTACTGTAACTAGAAAACTTACTATGCCATAAATGAAATCGAATGAGTAGTGCTCAGGGCTTTCCCAAATTTCATGCTTGTTCACTGGTCAAACTCCTTCTGGAAATTAAAATAATTAAAACTGGCATGTAAAATAGTTGTAGCCACCTTTTAAAATATTTTCAAAATATCTCTGAAATAATAACTTATCATATACACCTCTTTCCTGTATATGAAGTCATGTTATTTTCAAATGCCAGGATAGGCTTTAACAAATGCTTGCTCCTGTTAATAAATAGCACATGTTCTTTTATGCGTGTGTTCAGAATATAAAAGGAGTTTTCATCTCTTTTTAGACAGAAAGGTCTGGTAGAAATTTTAAGGCAGTAAATTAAGATTTTTTTTCAGAAACAACAGAGAATTCCTTGGTTTATTGAAATGATAAGAATCATACTTAGCAGCTATAGAAACTTATATATTTCTTGTATGCACTAGATAGACATTTACATTTATATTTCTTGTCTTTATTAATATATTAAAATTAATAAATCTATTAAATTGCAAAAATCTGTGTTAAAATTAATCATTAACACTGCAAGACAAGTACTTGGAAGACAGAAAACTACCAGCAGAAGGCATGCCTGTTTGCATGGCAGCATTGAGGTACAAGCAGAGATAACTGAATTACCACAAAATGCAAGGAAGTAATTCGCTTCACAACAGGTTTTCATTTACATCCGTAGAATCTAGGTTTTGAGAAGTTCCAGAAGGTAATGGAAAGCAAACCACATAGATCTGGGTTAGCATGTTAAAATTTGAAAAATTCTTTTTTTCTTTTTTGAAAGTTTGTGGTTTCCCAAAGATTTTAGGATTCTGAAATCCTCTTTACTATGTTTTAATTTTATGAAGGTACATGGGCCTTAAAAAAAAGAGAAAATAAAATGTACTTTCAGGTCAGAAGGAAGTGGGAAAAGCTGTTAACCTGAATATTATATAAGTGAATTGTTTTCTAGAAACAATTTTTTTCCCTTAAACATTTTCATTTGCATCCCATGAGGACAATTGGAATGGTTCATAATTTAAACCTATGCAGTTTATCTTGATGGGGCTAACTTTAAATATTGTACAAATATTTACAGTACTGTAAGATGCTACGTAATTTACAATACTGTAAGCTAGCAAAATCTGATTCTTAAAACACAATTGCTGCTTTTCAAGGCATGACCTCAGTAACTTCTGGAGTTTTCCCTTAAAAGTTTGACTGAAAGATAAATGAAGTTTGCAGTTGATAAGCACTGAATTGTATTTCCATAATTGTTACTGAACTAAAACTGAACACTTTTCTGCCTAGTTTTCAAAATATCTGATAAAAAAGAAGGAAATACATCCAAGCAGAAACTGTTGTGGGATATATTGGTTTTAGGACTAGATCCATACAGAGCAACTGGTTAGATCTGGTCTATAGGATATTTCCATCTGACATGCCATCTTTCTCAGACAAAACGGGAAATACAACGTTTATACATGGCAAGGTTACTATAGTAGTGCTAACTGATTACATTTTTTTAAAAAATAAATCATAACTGTTGGAATATTCAAAGTCAATCCTTAGACATGGTTATTTTGGTGCACTTGTGGTAAGAAACAACGTATCAGTAATAACAAAACTGTTGAAGAAAAAACACAGTCCATCCTTTTCCATCACTGGTCTCATATAAAAGACAGACAAGCTTCTACACTTTTGAGATTGTAAATAATTTGTTCTGCTGTTCCCTGCATCCTTGCAAATATTAAAAGGTATCATTTGGGAGATTATTTCCATGCCTTTGACACCATTTTCCAGAGCATTCTCCTGGAGAAACTAGCTGCTGATGACTTGGCTTTGCCGAATAAAAGTTGGCTGGATTGACAAGCCTAAAGAAATGCAGTGAACACAGATAAATCCAGTTGGTGGTCAATCACAAGAGATGTTCCCCAGGACTCAGTGTTGGAGTAAGTTCTGTTTAATATCTTTATCAATCACCTGGATGAGACACTTGAGTGCATGCTTAGTAAGTTGGCAGATGACACCAAGTCGTGCAGGAGTGTTCATCTGTGTAAGCACAGAGGAATCTGGATGGGCTGGATTGGTGGGCTGAGGCCAATTCTGTGAGTTTCAACAATGCCAAGTGCTGTGTCCCGCACTCAGGTGCAGGACGACAACCCCATGTAATGCTACAGGCTTAGGGAAGAGTGACTAGAAAGCTGTTCAGCAGAGAAAGACCTGTGGATGTTGGTTAACAGCTGGCTGAATATGAGCCAGCATTGTGCCCGCTGTGGCCAGCAGGACTAGGAAAGTGATCATCCCCCTGTACTCAGTGCTGTTGAGGCTGCACCTGAAATACTATGTTCATGTTTGGATTCCTCTCTACAAGAAAGACACTGAGTTGTTCTGAGCACGTCCAGAGAAGGACAGTAAGACTGGTGAAGGCTCTGGAGCATGTCTTATGAGGAGTGGTTGAGGGAACTAGGGATTTTTAGCCTGGAGAGAAGGATGATGAGGGGACACCTTATTGCTCTCAACAATTACCTGAAAGGAAGTTGTAGCGAGGTGGGTATTGGTGTCTTCTCACAAGTAACATATGAAAGGACAAGAGGAAATGGCCAGGAGACATTTCAGTTGGATATTAGGAAATATTTCTTCACCTAAAGGGTTGTCAAGCACTAGAACAGGCTGCACAGGGAAGTGGTGGAATCCCTGTCCCTGGAAGTATTTAAAAGATATGCAAATGTGATGCTTAGGGACATAGTTTAAGGGTGTACTTGGCTGTGTTAGACTCTGGTTTGAACTTGATGATCTTAAATGCCTTTTCCATTGTAAACGATTTCATGATTGTGTGATTCTATGTTTCAATTTTTACATTTAGTAGAACAGCTCAGGGCTAACCTCCATTTTGGGTTATATCAGTTGACAAAATAATTCCCAAACTGCAAACTATGCTACCATGGTGTCCTCATTATTGAAAGAGTCACAGGCCATTTGTAGAAGAACATTCCCTTCCTAGAGAAATGCACTTAAGTCACAAATTTGGCTCTACCATCCCTGCAGGACAGACCTTTTTTTTTCTGAGAAAAGCACCCCTGTTTTCAGCTCAAAAGATGTACGGTGTCCTCAGGCTTTTTTTATGGTGATGCTTACACAATGGAACGAGGATGCAAAATTAACTTTATTTCAGTAACTCTTTCTTGTATAATTCTAAGTAAAGGAAAAATCAGGGAGTTTAGAAGCTGAATGTATTTTCATGCTAGACCAACTGCTATTATATGTCTTTATATGAAAGAATAAACATATATCAGCTTTATCTTCTTCTTTTAAAGATTTAAAGATGAGTGGTTTTATTCTTTGAGGGCAAGATTTCAGACTATTGTATTCATTTAAAAACATCATCACTGTCTAGAGCCATGAGATCTATCTTGGTGTTACATTTTTCTTCCATTAATTTCTGTTTTAAATAGGAAATGGCAGGAAGATATGCCAGGGGGTCTTAGGTTGGGTATTAGAAAAGGTTCTTCACTGAAAGGATGGTGGAGGACAGGAACAGGCTCCCCAGTGAAGCAGTAATGGAGCCAAGCCCAAAAATATTCAAGAAACATTTGGATAACACCCTCATACACATGATGTGAATGTTGGTTTTGTCCTATGCAGGGGCAGGAGTTGGACTTGATGATACTTAAGGGTCACTTCTGACTGGACATTCTATGATTCTAAATTCAGTGGTCTAATTAACAGGACACCTTTATTACTGCTTACCTTGGTGTAAACTTTTATTCAAAATCATAGAGTTTTGTGTGTTATATAAATGAATAGAGAAAAAGCTTTCAATAGAATCTCTTTGTTGAGTAGAGGTATTCAAATCTAACCTCTTATTTAAAATAAATCACATATTTCTCAATTAAAACCAATAAATAAATGAAGCAGTTTTTTAACATACTCAGCCCTTATAGAGTTCTTTCAAAATATCAAAATAGTATAAAAAGTCCCCTATATGTAAATATAATACATTAATGCTGCTAGGAACTTCTAAACTTGAGTTGAAATAATTGTCAGCTTCTGGTATCATTACTTCTCACAGACAAATTCTCTTTAGGCTATTTTCTTGTACATCTCAATATCTCAGGGGTTTAATAGTGCCGGTTAACATTTCCCTCTGTTTCCCTCTTCTGCTCTTCTGCCTTTTTTTTTCTTTCAGGAGATTAGTCAGCATTCTACCTGTCCCTGCATTATGTTAACCTTTTGAACCATAGGGGTTCATACAAATTCTTTAGAGAATTATTTCTACCATGATTCTAATGTGTTCTCATCCTCTGATGAATGATTTGGTTATTATCCTGGTGTTTTATTTAAAAGGATTAAAGCAGAAGGATGGAGGATAGAAAGCAGAAGGCAAAAAAATCTTCCTTCATTAGTAGTCAGACATTCTTTCTGTCTGGTTACTAAAGTTTCTCCTTTGTACTTTAATACTTTGCATAACTTTTAGTGAATTCCAGAATGGAAATTATACATTATGTTTTCATGTTACCCTTGTACATATGTTCTCCTGTTTTTCTTTGCTATCTGCCTCAGTTAGGGACATTAACTCATTGGATTTTGGAATTCCTCCAGTGGACTGTAACTGCTGCTTGTCTGCTTTACACAGCTATCACTCTATGGCTAATGCTTTTTCTCTTGTAGTTGTTGTTTTATTATCATTTTCTAATGTAGCTATCTCTTTGTTCTTTAGTTATCTACATTGTGTCAGAAATATAGACCAGACTTAACAAGCAGGCCACTTTCCATGCTCAGCCTCTAATACATATCCTTTGGCTTCTAACCACAGGGAAAAAAATCATATAGATGGCTTTTTTAATATTAGAAAGAGTATTTATTTTATTTAATTATTACAGTAGGATAGAAGTCTGGCCATGTATTTGTTTTTAAATTAAATATTAATCTTTGTGAGGCAAGTTCCAAAGCCTGTCAGTTTGGTTCAGTGCCTTACTCATTGTCTTGACTTCAGTGGGTTTATTTGTAGATGTAAAGCACTATGTTCAGCACTGATTATGTTCTTTCGGAACAGATGTTCTGTTGAACTGCACACAAATCAGTAGTCTGGTGGTAGGGAAAGTGTACATCAGAACTGGCACTTCATGCTGATTGACAAACACCTGTAGCTGCACCTTAGACTTGCATAGCTCCTTAATTTTCTGTTGAGCCACCTTCTCCTTGCATCTAGTGATAGTAATCATACACCTTGTATCTTTCAGGTGAGATGAGTTTTATTGAGAAATCAAATATATTTGCTCCCCTATCTGACCCTGTGAGCTGAAAATACCTATAATTGGGGAAATAAAGGCTATTACTTTTGAGAGAAAATCTTGTTAGATTTCTTCTCCCATTCCAGATTAGTCAAAATTTGCATTAAACTAAATAATACCTTGAGCCAAATCAAGTGTGTTAATTCCCTATCAATGCCTTCCATTCATGGGGCAAAATTCTGAACTCAAGTAATCAGCATCACTGCAGGTGAAGACTAGTCAGGCTAGACTGAGGTAGTATAATAGAGGTGCAGCACGCTGTTGTAGTGCTTGTATATTGAGGGCTAAGGAAGGAGAAGGATAGAGTGAGTTACAAGTAGTGCAGTGATATCAAGGAGTTATTTTGACTCTCCACATTTTTTGGGCTGGTTTTTTTTGGGGGGAGGCTGTTTTCAAACCATTGAAAACACTATGGAGTTTTAAGATGTTACAAAGTTTTCGAAATTATCAACAATAATAAAATATTTTCAGTTCCTCAGTAATAATCATCTTTACCATGCAGAACACTGTTTTCGAATTGCTTGGCACAGTTTGAGAGATGGAATATGGCTTCTTTTTATCCATGTGGCAAACTACATTTAAGTCTCATATTGTTTGCTGCCACTTCAGAAATATTTAGAAATAATATGCAATTAAAACATTGATAACAGAATAATCTGGTGTGATGGGTTTGAGTGGAACCCACCTGCCGACCACCCAAACTTCACAGTAGAGCAGTCCTTCCTCCTCCCCCCACCCCCCTGTACGAGCCCAAGGGAGAAAGGGAGAAGAAAAGAAAGACTGAAAATGCTGAAAACAAGCAGACCACAACTGTAAGATTATATACTCATGTATTAACGCTAATATGCAACTAAAATACCATCTACACATAATCAGAGACCCCCAAAAAAAGAAACCTCCCCCTGCCATGAAGGGAAATAAGAATCCAGAAACAGATCAATAAAAGCTAACAAGAGAAAAACAAATCATTACTCTCCTCAGATAGCAAATCTTGGCATTCATGCCACTCTCGGAGTCCACAAGGCTTCACTGGGCCTGACTCCCACACACACAGACCGACACAGCACCAGACCTTTCTCACACACAACAGGAAGTCGAGAGGCAGCAGGAAGAGGAGTGTCTGACTCCCTAATTTATACCCTGACCTATGTAGAAAATCACATGGAATACTGGGAGATGTAGTTCCTTCTCAGCCACAACCTGGCTATTCAGAAGGGTCCAAAAATCAAACCCATCACGTCTGGTATCAGTGGAGCCAGAAATTGACAGGATTTGGCATTATTATTGCGTACCTATACTGTGAAGTTTTTAAAATCATTATCAGTAAGAGTGGTGGTTTATTATTTCTGGTTTTTTGCTTTTGTCTCATCATTCACATGTGTGTATCCTGCTACCTCAGTAGGTAAAACAATAAAAATTTTGCTGGGGAAAGTCTTTGATAAAAATTGATAACAAAGTGAAAACAAGTTAAAACCCTAATGAAATGTAACTAACTTATATATTTGGTATCACTCATTTTCAGGAGAGATGACCTACCTTTCTTTTTTGTCCTGATATTAGCAACATAAGGGTTAATGGAAAAATACGCATTTTTTTCCTTGAAATTGCTAAGAAAATTTATTTTTCATTAACATTGTTCCAGTATTCTTTCTGTCTGCCAACAGCCCTCAACCTCTGGAAAAATATCTCATGTAGTCCAACTTCACCTCACAAAACTTTAACAAGAAACTTTGTATCTTGGCAACTTCGAAGTCTTTGTTGTTCAGGGAGGAGGACATTTCCACAAATTGCAATGGTTTGAGAACAGCGCTCAAGATTTTGAATACTGCTGCTATTTGTTCCTTTAAAATGATGAAATTTCTTTTGTTTTGTTTTCTGTTTTTAAACAGATTTTACAAATAAAAGAAATGAAATCTTTCTGAGAAGGGTATTACAAGAATTAAAGAAACAAGCTAGAGAAAATCATGTTTCCAAGTGAGAAAAAATGTTTTTTTTAAATAAACGATTCTGGTATTATTCTTTACATGAAATTATCTAAGTATGATCCCGGTCTTTTGTATCACATGATTCCTATCTGCTGATGTGCAAAAATGAATGCAATGAATGCTACAAGCCTAAAATTCCTGTCAAAATGTCAAAGATAATCTTCAGAAAAGCAGATGTGCACCAAACATGATGTTTTAGGAAAAATAATTGCACAAGCTAAAGACACTGCAGTGGTGCACAGAAGCAAATACTTACATCAGTTCAGCAGTGAAACACTGTCCTGCTTAGACCTTTAGAAATGAAAATTTCTGATCTCTCCTCCTTTATTATGACAAGATTTGTAGGCCTCAGACCTATAATGAACAGAAGGACCTACCACAGTATGAAGTAGATTTTAATTGCAAACACATTTTTTCTCTTTATTCCCTAATTCACGTACATGTCTAAAATGTGAAAAACACACAAATTTTTCAGCTGATGATATTATTCTTACCTCCCCCTTTCTTCTAGACTGTAATTCTTTTTTTTTAAAAAGAAGTTTATCTATTCAAGTGTAGAACTGCACTCACTGATAAGAATTTGCAGAGTTTGCTCCTCCTTTACATTTGCAGCCATATGAATTGTGGCTCCTTCTGGTTTTCTTTGCTGTCTTAGGAATTCAAGCACATGGAGAAGGTAATTGTTTTGCCAGTGACTGTCACTTGAAAGACATGTAGGAACTTCTCCACCTTCATCTTACAGACCACAAGGTCTGAGGAGACTTTAGTTGGACCTTAGCCTGATATTGACACCCTGCAAAACAAATTCAGTGCAATGCTTTTTGTGAGGAGGCTACTGAATTATTGCTAAATCTGTTAGGATGGTTGCTGCAAAGTGTTCTGTTTAAATTATGAGGATCATGTAAAAGGAATTGTATCTGATAACTTTAGTTGGAGACAATTTAAATGGGCCTTTAAAAGTTTAAATATTCCTAATACTTCCCATTAGAAGTGCAGACTTCTGGAAGAGGTCAGCTCCCTTTTAAGTCAAATTATGATGTTTAAAGATAGAACTTTGTGTGTGGCACCTGAAGACATAAAATCTCTTTAACACCATAATCAAAACTTATTTCTCATGATGTATGACTTTTTGTAGATAACCTAGCCAGGGCACCTCTTTGACACTGTATCTACTCCTTTTGATGCAGAGCACATTTTTTTATTGCAGGTCACTGAGTCAGTCCCTAACGTTGATTCTTTCACATCCCAAACTAGTGACTTAATCTTCAGTATATAGTGTGTAAGCACACTTTCTGTCTCAGCTTTCCCAACAAAAACTTTGTGGAAACAGAGATGTCTCTGAAAAATGTTTTGGCTTGGATGAAACAACATATTTCAATGAAATTTCATTTAGTTGAGAATGTTCCGACCCGCTCTAATTACAAGCCTCTGTTATAAGCTGGTTATGGCTTTGCCAAACATTAACTGGTTGGACTGAAACTTTCCATGATTGTTCTCTGCCCTAGGCTGAATGTTTTGACAGTGAAGGCTTAACCATTTCATACGCCATAAAAACAGGGGCTCTTCTCCTGCTGTGAAAATAACACTCTGGTACCTTTAGTATTTGGAGGAGGACCTTAAATTTATCAGGGAGAAGATCTAGTGCACTGAAGATGCATTTTCAACTCCTTCTCACTTTAGCCTTTTACAGTCCCTATCTGGCACTAAGACAGTAACAAATTTGCTTATAACCTTTTTCTGTTTCTTTGGTATCGATCATACTCTGCCTCCACAGAACTACTCCAGGTGTCAGTTCCACAAAATGCCTCCAGATCTGAGGCTGACACATGACCCTGTTGACCTGTTTGATCATCAAGATTACTCATGAGTTTTTCTGAAAAATAAGAAAGCTACTGATGCATCTTCAGTATTTCCTGTAACAAGTGACTTTTGTTCGAGAGCGCAGGATCAGAAAGGCATGTTTAGTAAAATGTTTAACTAAGTAGTAGCTTCTGACATGAACAATGTAATACATTCACAGAGAACAAAAGAACATTTAGATTCCCCCGGGGCACTTCTTTACCAATATAAAGGCTAATCTACTAGTTTAGCAAGTTATGTTTTAATGTGCAGTCCTCCAGTTTGGACTTCGATGAATCCACCTATTGAAGGCACCATTTCACCTGCAGCTCTGAAAGCCTTACAAATGAGCCCCCAGTTCCTCATTTCTCAGAACCATAATAAAATCCTTCTGAGGTAATGCCTAAAAAATGCCTCTTGCCAGTCACAGCAATAAACTACTTTTTTTTTTTTTTTTTCACTTGTTGTGCCCACTTATGCCAACATTGCAAAAACATCTTTTTTTTGTATTTTAAATAAGGTGACCTTGTACTATTATGTCATGGACCTCCGTGCCGGAGAAGTGCCTCCTGATGACATCCCATGCTGCTAATGGGGGCTGGTTATTGCTCCATCTGCACCACGATTTTGCAGGGCTAGCCTTCATGTGAGGATACATTTTCCTCCAGCAGGATGTACTTTCCTCCAGCAAGAAAGGCTGGAATAGGTCTCATCTGAATATGATGAGGCCTGCTGCTGTCTCATGCCTGAGTGGATGAAAGGCTGATTTGGGATCAGGGAAATGATCTTACTGGTATAGCTTCAGTGTTGTGTAGCAGCTGTACAGAACGGTGTGGTACTTACATAAAACTCTTGTGACTCTATTAGCTTCAAAATGAGTTAACAAGCACATTTCTTGGCTAAAAATAAATAAATCTGATTGGGTTATGTTAAATCTCTCTCAGCTGTGACATTGTCATGGCTCAACAACTTTCTCACCACTTCCTGAATGTTTGTGCAATGCTGTCATGAAAAGAACAAGAAATTCATTTTAGCAAGAATTTTAGCTGAAACTGAAATTAGAGACGATTGGATATTTTCCATTATTTTTCTTCATTGAACATGAAGTATCTATGAAACAGAATTTTTATGTACAAAAGTTACAAATTTATTATTTTTTTCTATTTCCCAGTGCGAAGATTGAAAGACATTTGGATCTTAGATTGACTTCTCAAACTGAAAACCATTGACCTTAGCATTAGCAACTCCTCCTTGTGCTATACTATATGATAAGAACTAAGAATACAAGATTCTGCTATTTTCCACTGTAGAATGGATTTTCTTTGAGAGGCTTCACCCCCTAAGATCAACCTGCAAACATCAGAACAAAGGCTCACAACAAGGCAGATGACCCCAGATAGTGAAACACATGAGGAGTTTGTAGTGTTCAAGCATCTTTAACTCTGTGCAGAATGGCTCTGTAAACAGGATATACGTAACCTGGGAAATACCAAGCAATTATTTATTGGATAATGTTCAGAGTGGATAGTTGTACTGTTTAGCTACTATGCTGAGCACTGACATACTCAGGTATCCCATGACACCCTAAAGACATAGCAGTGGTAGTGAGGCTGGAAGGGTGATCCACAGAGGTGGTGAATTGTTCTAGTCCATCTTCTTCCCCTTTTTTTTTTCCCCTTGAGATTTTGCATCTTTTCATGCCAGCATTTCTCCTCTTGAGTCTGTAAGCTGCTAACTATCATGATTTCAACAACTACCCTTTGTCTAGGTCTTCACTTTGCTTATCTTGCACAGCTTTGGTTCACATATGTTCTCACACCTTAGCAACAATTTTCTCAGTAAAACTGTGCCAAGATCACACAGCTGTGCTGTACCAAACAAGGCTTTGGATTACAGACTTCTAAGAGTTTCAGTGTAATTCACCCAAAGTACAGTTCCCATGCAACATGTGATACTGCAGAGAGTTTTGAGTTAAAATAGTCACAAAAGTTTCAGACAAGAAAAAAAAATAATCTGTTCTGGTTTTGAATGAAAACATTGTGCTACCACTTGCAGAATCAAAGTCCACATTTTTTCACTTAGCTCTATTTAAAACAGCATGAAATATTTGTAATTTGTTACCTTTTAAGATTTTAGAGATTATGCATACAATAAAGTAAAATGTGCACATTCCTTATTCTGCCTCACAACTGAAACATATTTCCATGTTATGATTGTAGATTTAACTTCTTGAGAAGATCCTATATGATGAAGCACAAATAAATTGAAGAGCAGCCCAACAAGTGGGGTTATTGGGTAAAAATACCAAGAGACCTGTATGAATGAAAATGGAACTTCTGGCAAAGTTCATAATGTAGCAAAGGTGGAAAGAGGGATGGGTAACCAGGGAGGAATACAGAGATGCTGTGTGAGCATGAAGAAATGGAATCAGGAAAGGCAACACCCAACTGCGCTTGAATGCACTAAGGAAACTCAAAGTCAGTAAAAAAAGATCCTATAACTGCACAGGTGACAAAAGGAAGACTAACGAAATTGTCGGACTGCTGCTGAAAGAGGTGGGGCATCTGTTAAGACAGGACATGGAAAACACTGAGATACTGAATGCCTCCTCTCCATCAGTCTTTACCAGCAAGAACAGCCCATGCCCCAAAGACCATGGGATAACCTGGAGTGAGGAAGACTCACCCTTGGTGGAAGAGAATCAGGTCAGGTGACTGGACATACATAAGTCCATGGGCCTTGATGGGGTGTACCCATAAGTACTAAGTAAACTGATTGATGTTATTGGGAAATTGCTGTTGATAATCTTTGAGTGACAGCCAGTGACTGGTAGAGGAACCTGAGGACTGGAGGAAAGCAAATGTCACTCCTGTCTTCATGGATTACAAGGATGACCCAGAGAACAAGCTGATCAGCAGCCCCTCAGTCTCTAGGAAGCGACTGAGCAATTTAACCTGGAAACCATTTCCAGACACACGAGGGCCAAAAAAATTATCAGGAGTAGCCAGCATAGATTCACCAAGGGGAAATCATGCTTGACAGACCTGATAACCTTCTGTCATTAAATGCCTGGCTTGATGTTTTCTCCTTACTTTTTCCCTCTGCTTCTATTTACTTCACGTGTATGGATATTCTTCACATTCATTTTCCTACTATCCAAATTATCTGTGTTCCTCCAGAGCAAAATGCATCTGTTCTACTATCCTCTTCATTTGTATTCTGCATCACTGGAATATTCATTTAAAACATTCTTTGACATTTGTTTAAAATTGTAGATTCATTCAAATTTGCTCCTCCTAATCATTCCTTTTAATAGTCTTACAATAATTCCAGCAAAAATCCAATAAAATCTTCTTTAACTTTTTTACTCCACAACCTGACTACAAGAAAAGACTTATAATCCTCTTACTGCTGTGTTTCTGATCTGCTTTGCTTTCCCTCTCCCCTCCTCCACTCCACAGCCATTGCAAGGAATCTCATCCCACAACAACACTGGAAAACGGTGCCAAATAGCATGCCAAATCTTGTGTTCATACAGCTAATGCTCTCACTTACCAAAACAGCATAGATCTAAATTATTTGTGGAAATAGTCCATGGCATGGATTCGATGTCCTTATATAAGTAAATGTTTGTTACATATCATAGAATGAATCATAGAACCATAGAATAACCAGTTTGGAAGAGATCCACCAGATCATTGAGTCCAACCATTACTATCAAATGCTAAATATGTTACACAGATTTTGTAAACATATATGTAAATATATATATACACACACATATATATACACATATATGTAAATATGTTACACATATTTTGTAAACATATATGTAATGTTAGGTAACTAAAGCACAGTGCTATTTTACAGAGAGATAACCTCATATGAAATACAACACTGAAACAATGATTAGATACCTCATCCTTGGCCAGCTAGTACACTCAAAAGTAAATATATATCTCTGTCTTTCTTATTTTTAATAAGCAATCATAGAACCATGGAATAATTGAAGTGGACAGGTTTTTCTGGAGGTTGTCTGCTCCAACTCCCCAGTCAAAGCAGGGCCAGATATATGAAGTTGCTCTTGGGATACAAGGAACTAAGTGTTTAATTGGAATAGTGACACACTGTTCGTCACCTGAAGTATATGCAAAAGTGCAGACATTAAAACAATTGTACTAAATTATATAGGTCCAAAACCTGGCAAGAGTTAGAAAGGCTATTTCTTTTCTACTAGAATAAACAGTGCAAGGGCACAGATTTTTGTGCACATCTGAACATATGGTCTGAGCTTTTAGCATTTTTGACCAAATCACTTATCCAACACTCCATTTTTTAATTCACTCCCATTTCTGTGCAAATATAGAGGAAGGAATGAAGGAGAAGAAAGAAAATGCAGCAGCAGGAAGTAATGACTTTACCAGCTTCTAACTGCCAAAATCGAGGAGGGGCTGGAAAGGGCTCCATTGTCTTCTTACTCAGCAAGGAAAGTATTGTCATTTTCAATCTCTAAAGGAGTTACAGGCTGATGCATTAACAGTAAATCATAATTCATATCATGAAGTCATCAAAAATACCAGTGGAGTAGAAGATGCTACTTGTAGAGAAAAATGAGCATAGTAAATTCACACATCAATTCTTTTTCCTCATAAATGTTATCATTGTTAGCATCTACTTTACCTCCTCTTGCACAGCTGTAGTTTCTGACTCTAAAATCTTGCTTGTGGTTTAGTTATGTACCACTTGTCTGCTGCTTTCTAAAATTCTATCATCTCCTTAATTCTACAGGTTTTATCAAAATATGACTTCTCTATTTCTGAGCCTTTCTTTCTTTGAATCTTCAAGAATGTTGTTATTTATTATATATTGTCTTTATGTATAATGTTTCCAGCTCTTTTCCAGAATGTCGCTTTATGAGAAAAATTGATTCCTGCATTTCCCATGGAAACTGTTTCTAAAGTGAACATTATCATATTTTCTCTTTGCTTCACTTAGGTATTCCTGATGTTGATTCTCATTACAGAGGTAACTAGCTGTACTAATCTCGGGGTATTGAATAGCAAATGGTCCAAAGCACTGTTTGTTCAAGTGGAATGTCTACAGCTTCTCCATGTAATTTATGTATTCATTCCTACTCAAAGTCAGTGTTTGTATTTGTTTGCCCATGCAAACCTTTGTCATGTGCAATTTCATCCCAGAAAAATGTCACTAGGGAGTTTAGAGTACTTTTCATGGATGTGTGAGCTATTCAATCTGATAACATGATGTACAGATGTGGCAGAGACACAGCAGAGAATTGGTTTTAATAACTATATTTTGCAATGTCTGGAGAACAGAAAGTCACAGATGAAGAGGACAGTATAACCTGAGTGGCTGATTTGTTCTAAGTAAGTATATCCATTTTGGTTTGGATTTTAACTTTATTTGGACTTCTTCTTTATGGATTATCAGCATTTCACAAAGCAAACTCATTAAGTAGTTTAAATCAAGGAGGCATTTGCTTAAATGTAGAAAGCAGCATGGATTTAAAAAATATTTTCTCTAGATGGAGGACATAAAACAACTGTTCAGCATTTCTTTCTGAACTACCAAATGTTTTGTAGTTACATAAATGTTTGAGTAAATAGTTTCTTCTTCTTTGAAAATAGGGAAGGTGCTACTTTGCCTTGATCTGATACCTCTTACATGGGCAAAATATTGATATCTGCTTCACTTGGCAAGATCTTCTTTAGTGCTCTCCTTTTACAAAATATTTAACTGAGAAAAGATATTTTATCTTTTATAGTAAGACAGAGTTCTTGACTTTTTATTTAAATGCATGTGGGGTAACAATTTCCCTATGTAAGACGGAACCTTCCTAGAAATGCTCACATTTTATTTCACCTTTGTAAGTAGCAGGAATTTATATTTCTGTGTACAGATCATTTACATTTCTATGTATTGCAATAGAATATTTAAAATATACTGGAACCTTAACCAAAGCATGCAATATTTTCTTGTCCAAGAGAGGTTCAAATTCATTAAGGCATGACTATATTTATTTACTTACTTATTCTGCAAGTTAAACAGCAAAGAATGAAAGATAAAACTTACCTAGTGTATGTACCAGTTTGAAGATTGAATGCAATTTCGAGAAATATATTTTAAAGCTTTCAAAAGACATCTATGGTAAAGGGCAAGATTAATTCTGGCATCCACAGGTCTGTGTGACTCACCCCACTGTTGATGTCTTTGGTAGCATCTCCTTCTGCAAAAGACCTGTTCCCATATCTCTCTCTGAAATGCAAACTACAGGTGCACGCCAATGCTGGCATACAGTGACTGGTTGCAAATTCACAAGTTGCTCATCAATACCTCACACCTTTGACACAGGTCCTATGCACTGAAGTCTAGTTTTGAGTGTTTGAGACCGGGTAAACGTTGAACAGTGCTTGTATCATTGGGTGTCCCTAGCTGGGTTGGTTCGGGCTTTGGCTCTTCACTTGGCAGAGGGCAATGTCCTCTCATTGTTTGTGTTTTGTAAAGGAAGGCGAGCTGCCCTTTCTGTTATGATGCAGTTTATGACAGTTGTCATATGGTCATATTTCATTTCAAAAATTAGGCACTCCTTGACAATTCCTAAGAATTGTGTAAGTTATATCCACTTGAAGAATGTCTGTGAGCTGCAAATGTGGTCTATCTCTTAGAAAAAATGTCCAAGGGCAGAATTGCTTTGTAAGAAATTAAAGGAAATATTCCAGCAACCATGGGGAAGCATTGGTGTTGTTAGAGAAAGTATTGGTGACAGACTCCAATCACAAATGTTCAAGGATAATGACTTCATGCTGCACTAGGTGCAGACAAGGGTGAAAGGAGAATCAAGAGGAGGGAGGGCTTTGGAAATAGTAATGCTTCAGAGTGGAATCAAATGCAAAACCTTGACGGGGCCTCCTAGCTTAAACACCATGCAGAGCTGTTGTGCCAGTACTGCCTGCAGTATGAGAACAAACTGCACAGATCAGGGAGGGGGATCCTCATTATGCTTTTGCTCTGGACTCCACATGTAGTATGAGAGGCCCCAGCCTGTCCCTGTTGTGCAGATATCTCCTAGGGCAGCCCAGCTGGGTGAAGAAAGACAAGGAGGATGCATGTTTGCCAGTATCTCTGGAGTATGGGTTAAGGAAGGAAAAGGACCTTTTTAAACAGAAGCTACTACTGACAGAAGACCGAGACACCATAAAGAAAACTGAACATGGATATTTAGAAGATGGGTTTTTTTAACAGTGATTTGAAATTTTGGGACCATGTGAGAAGTGGGGGGAATCTAACTTGTATTTAAACATAAATCTAGTAATTTATTCAAGTGATTTTGTATCTTGGTATCTGGCTATGTCTAGATGTGGGATCAAATTTACACCTCTACTTGGAGTGTGGAGATAAGTGATGTTTATCTTAGTGATGACTTACCTTACTTATTTGGCAACATGAAGTACTTGTATGGTTTTGTGGATCATTTTCTTTTTACTATGGAAACAGGCAGATATTTGATACCTGGCAGTGACCAAGTGTAGATGTACATGTGGATTCATGTTTTCTTCTAACAAGAAGGAAACCAGGTTATGCTGCATCTGTGTTGTCATCACCAAGAAAAAAGAAATTAAAAAAAAAAAGAAAAATATCCCTGGAGTTTTTTATTCATTATTTTCATTACAGTGATTTCTACTTCTTTTTCTGATAGCAACAAGAATTTCAGAGAGAGAGTATGCCAGGGAGAGTGGATTCCTTATGTTGTAAGGGGAAACGAGAGGGGGGGAAAAAGCTTGTTTGAGGTTACTCTCCTAGTTATACAGTTAAACAAAGTAAGAGACTGAACTGAAGATTATGTAAAATAAATGTGATTGAATTGCATAGCAGGAAAGAAAAGGAGATGTTAATTAATAATTTGGGAAACTTTGGTAGCTCCTTCAGCCTCTTACAGTTCTCATAGTTTAGATTTTATTCAGTACTAGGTGTGATTTTGTGGATCATAAAAACACAAATGAAACATTTTTGAGCAATATTACTTTTTATTAGAACCTTGTTTGCATAGTAGTAAGTAACCTGATTTAGGTTGTTTGCATTGCATTCTAATTGTAACAGCCTAAGAAGACAATATCATCTGTTATTAGGATTTAATCTTCACATTTATTTATACTTCCTCTTGGAAAAAATCTCACTAAGTTAGCCATGTTAGTTATTGTATTTGTCTTTTATTTTATGAGACTCATTCTTATGAAGTACTAATAAACTTCAACAGATAAGATGTAAGAAAAGTTGAATTGACTACAGCTTTCTTCTTCCTACATGAAAGGACCTCTCTCTTTGGTATAAATAAACATGCCCACACCTTAAGCCAAAGCAGTTTCTATTTGGAATGTTGTTTTTTCTGAATAGACCTCAGAGAGCTCTACTAGTGTTTCTAAGCTCCCTGTCACTTTAGTGTTTACTTATTGGATAAACTTCCACATCAGATCTAAGCAGCTAATTTAGCTAGCTGGCTAGTATTTCTGAACTGTCCTCTGAAGCAGCCTGATTATTTCCATCGATTACAGAGGAGGAACAACCACTATGTTTGGCAGTCCTGGGAACCTACGGTCTCCCTTAAATGCTCCATGCACATCTCCTGCTGAACTGCAGGAAAAAGCTTGTCACAGGCCATGTCAAATTAGTCTCTGTTTTTATGAGACCTTAGAAAATTTGAGGGACAAGTATGTTTATTTAAGCACAGGGTCATAAGGATTCCTGTTATGATTTCTCTCTGAATCCAATTTTCATCAGCCTATTCCATGTGTTAGTCTTAATGTAAGTACACGGTCTGTTGATACAAGCTACTGCCCTCTGTGCTAAGGATAGCACTGTGGATAAAAATATCTCTGGACCAGGCACTGGCACTCCATATTTGACACTTTAATCTATTTGGACTGTAACTAAACAGCTCTCTGAAGGCATCAATCTCTTTTCACTGATTAAAGAGTGAAGCTAGACAGCTAGCTTTTAGGAAACCTAAAATTAGGTGAATTCCAGCCTTTCTGCATAATTACATTTGTTGGTTGCACTAGGGCTCCTCATGGGAGCAGCTTTGTGTGGAATGGGTATCAGAACCAGCCATTTTGCTGAGAAAAAAACAACTGCATTTCTGTCACTCATCCAGTTTGGTCAGTGATTGTGGGTTTCCTTTGATCAGTATCATCTCACTTGTCCATAATGTGTCTCTTTCATGAACAGGGCTGAGAAACACTTGAGCAACAAGTCAGACATGGCACTGTAATGGTTCAAGAAGATGCAGTTCCACAGTGAAGTTATGGAAATAAAATTACATAAGTTTGAGTTTGTTTTTTTTTCGAATGACTGAAATATTTGACAACATTTCCATTTAGAGGGATGGAGAAAGAGCTTGTGCTATTCCAATGCAGTAATAATTGTCAAAATGATGTAATTGTCTGTTGGGTGGAAATTCCCTACTTTTTGACAGGCCAGCTCCTGTGAAAATCTGGTATTAACTTTAGTGATGGGTACATGCTGCCTTATTTCAAAATCCCTGTTTGCCTAAAGTAGAATTGTAATATTGCATAACTTCCTTTTTTGTGGTTTAGTAAAGATAACCCTTTTATTTCTGTTATTAAAGGTGGAGATATTAACAAGAACAATAAACTTTTTCAAGATTAATTATAAGAATAGCAGGTTGATCTGTCAAGTTTCTACAAATGTAAGTAGTCCTAAATTAAAACAGTTAAACACAGGGAACCGGCTAGGGTCATGCAGTGCAATTCCACATGAATTCTTAGGTTACTGTTGGTTTATACTGGACAAAGATCTGGTCCCTTCTGCTTTTGCTGCTTCTTTTCTTTTTCCATCTTTATTTTCCCTCGACTTTTTATGATTCATCATTTACTGGTTAAGCTTTATTGAGTTCTCTGATGCCAGAATATGAACTGTGTTCAATGTGAATAAAACAAAGTTTATACCCTTCTGGATACACTTTTAAACTTCCCAAGAGGCTGGGTAATTCTCACGCAGGTCATGAGAGACCCCTATTTAAATCAGAGTAAGGATTTTGCATGGTTCACAATGGCTTTTAGAGCAAGTTTAATTTCACCCTTTATAATATTTTATAACTTTCTTTTGCTTTTATAATATTTGAAAGCAAAGTGGTGTAATTTCCCAGCTGCCAATAGTATTGATCTACTGGTGATAGAGTGATAATGATATGGGTTAAAATCTTAAGTCACTGGTCAGACTGCTGTATTTATCCAACCCTCCTTGCAAGGCAGCTCTTTTACCCCTGCTATTATCTCATAGAGCAATATTGTACTGATACCACAAGTTACTGTGTAATAGCAATTGTGGTTTCCAAACACATCTACCATGCAGTTACCACACACTTAAAAGAAAATAGCACGTTTTATTTTGTGGAAATCAAGTAAGTGAATCACACTGCCAGGCTGTGCTGAAAACCAGACCTGTGTATTGAAGGCAAGAACGTCTGGTACTTTCCGTGGGAAAAAGCCAATCTGATAAGAGTGCAATATTCTTCCAGAACTGTTCTTTCTCTGTAGCTTAAAATGGCTATCTGCTGTGCTTTAACCTATTAGCTACCACAGACATAGATAAACCATCTCATAAAGCTAGTTAATTCATGAGTAAAAAGAACATTAATTCAATAGCCAGCTCTCGATGGCTGGAAAGAATGGATGTATCAACATCTGTTTTTTAGATAGTTGTTCCAATCCCCCTCATTTAGCAGACAGAGACTTTTTATATTTTGGTGAAGTTCATTGTCATATTCTTTTCCTGGGCCCAGTGGTGGTCTTTCTATATTTTGGAGCTAAGAAAGTGCTTAGAATAAGAGTGAAAGTCATATCCATGCATATTTTAATTTAGAAACAAATACTTTTGAAGGTGTGTTTTAAGCATAGTATATGGAGTTCTTGAACAGAATATATCTTCGTGATCTGAGTACCTGCTGGAGGTGAGAACCTAGATGAGGGGCACCATCTGCACTTCTCACCACATCGCAATACTGCAGCCCCTTTTATGGAACCCAGTGCATTGAGTGATCCAGTTTGCTGTACTGTAACACATGTGTGTCTATAAAAATAATACAATACAGCAGTTCAAATTAAAGTGTACATGTTTTCCCTCAACTAGAAAATCCAAATATTTTTAGTTTTATACTACAGCAGTAAAGGTGTTCTTTAAAATGCTGAGAATCAAGAGTCAAACTTCTCTGTGCCACATTCTGAGTTTATATAGTAGGACATACTTGGCCTATAGTGAAGTCTAGCTTACCTCTCAGGAAGATTGCAAGATTTTGTGAGAACAGCTAGAGGTAGATGTGGGTTCTTTCCATGTAGCTAATTCAGCTACCCAGGGGACTCTCTCAGCTACCTGAGGTCACAGTGATTTCACTGACACCTATGAACACCACATCCATGCCAGGATGTGAGGTTCATTACCTGCCATCTCATCTTCTATCCACAAACCAAAATTAATTCAGTTAATATTGCTCTCTCTCACTTTTTTACAAATATATTGCACCCAAATCCAGCTGCAGACAGTGAAATCAAGGGGATTTTGTGTCTGTACTGGAGACTAGATTTTGACCCATTGTGTTAAAGTAAACTGATAACTTCAGTTATTAAATGGAAGTACTTGCCCAGGCTTTTGTGAAGGAGACCATGAAAGTTCCTGAGATCCTTTTTATTTTGGTTACCAAGCCTGTTTCCCAGAGCCAGTTTCTGAATCCTGTTAAAGCAGGACTTTCCATCATTTTCCATTAAATAAAAAAGTCTGGATTGGGCAGTATTACCACCACACACAAAATTCTGCCAAAGCCTTTGCTTGGACTGCACAGCTGCCTTTAAGATGTTTGAAAAGCAAGTCCTTCTCTGCTGTATCTGAAATCCCTCCCTTTTCAAGTGAGGCTCATGTTTCTCTGGGGAAAACAACAAGAGAACCATTAAATATGAAATACTAGCATATAGGGCCAGCTCTAAGAAAATACTTGCACGTCTTAAATGGAGCTTAGTGGGACTTAAGACTCTGTAGTACTGCATCAAAATTACCCACCCCCCACTTGCAGCTGGTGATCTCAAATCAGGATACCTCCACCATTAAGCTAACATTTCCCACACTGAATATCTCAACAGGATGGCAGAGTGATGAGGAGGAACCTGACTGGGTGGGCATCCTCTGGATGTATCTTGCTTTCAATGATAGTGCCCAACCCAAGATTCAGTCACTGCTGACCACTTTTTTAACCATGGAGCCTGGAGGAGAGGTGCCTATCACCTGTTCCTACCCTGCTCGCAGAGCTCTCAGCAAGGTATGAGAAGAAATCAATCCAATCCTATCTCTATTTGCAGGGTGCTCGCCACCACTTCTCCTGCCCTGAGAACGTTTTATTTGTCCCTGCCCTGAGATCACTTTTTTGATCCCTGCCCTGCTCACTGGGCTGAGAGATGGCTCTTTCCTCCCCATGGGTTTGGGCCATGTAGCAAAAAAAGGGAAAGGACATGAGGGGAAACAGGGCTGTGGTAAGAGCTGCATCCATCCCTCTGTTCCAGCACCAGTCTCCTTACCTCAGGAGACCTGTGTTGAAAGACTAGTCATCTCCAATGCAGTCAGCACCAGAAATGTGAAAATTAAACCAGATACCCATGATATTAAGAGAGAGTAAAGATGGTTAAAACCAGCTTTGAAGTCACACTGGAAGTTTAACTTGAATAATTTCTTGGCACCTTAAGCAAACATTGTGGGATGAAACAAACTGATAACCTTGGATAAGAGGAATGACTGGAATGACTAACCTTAGTTTGATTTTTCTTCTGTTTCCCAAAGAGACTCTAGACAAATGCATATTGTCTAAGCACATGGTTAGCATAAACCAATCACAGACTTCAGAGGAGCTCCACAGATTTAAAATTTCACATCTGAAGTAGATAGTTTTAATTATTCAGTATGAATTTCAGCTACATGGTATCTTCTGTAAGGTAAATCTCAGATATTTTCATGATTAGTCATATCTCCTTTGACATTCACCTTTTGTTTTGAGATAAGTGCTATTTCCACTGTCAAGCATGCTCATGACTGTTATTTCCTATGGCCATCATCCGCCTTGAAAGTAGCAATTGGATGTGTCCTTCAAACATTAGCTGCCTAAATGCAGATGACAGAAATTCACCTGAATTTTCAATGTCTTAGTGACTGAGGGTGACCAAAATGAAAGCAAAGTAGTAATTGTGCTTGCTGTTTCTGCTTACTAACTTATTGATTACAGCGTGAGTAAAACCACGGGTGTGTTAGCTGCAGTGCTTGTCCAGGAAAAAATAATGCAATTCCAAATTTCCAAGAGAACTGAAAAGAAAGTTCAGTTTCATCATGAAGAACTCTGATTACAAACTGAATGATTATTATTTTTTCCAGAGGCACTTGGTTCACCCAGATAAATATAAAGCATATTTTAAAGCTGATGGATTTGTTTCAGCTGGCATTTTGTTGATAACTAATAGATCCCAGCTTGATTACTCTGTAAAATTTTGAAATATGTTTCCTTAGTGCTGATGTGGTCTGAAAAAAAAGTTATATATCTTAAGTGCCTCAGGGAATAAAAATACAAAAATTATTAAAATTACACACTTTTATGTATAAAACATAAGTGCCAATAAATCATACTGTTGTTCCTCCTCATCCACCCTACCAAAGAAGTTATTGTTGCTGTTGCTAGCAATAACTATTAAGTGATTTTGTCCAACAGCTTCCAGATGAAGCATCTGCTTTAGTCAGCTCCTGGGCTAAGTTTCGGCTTTTTCCCTGGATTATGATTTGTTCTTTTTTAATTTGTGATACAGCAGAAATGGAGTGAGGGTGCTGATGGTGTCTGTCGGGCAGTACCCAAGCCATGCTACTTACTGCCAGAATGCTCATGCTTCCCAGATGTGAGCCCTCAACTGCAGGCAAAGCCTCCAAAGCAGGCTAATGGTTTAATGCCTGTGCCATCCAATCCCTCTTTGCACTCGAGTTTTCTTCTGCACAGAGCTAGCAGCGGTACTTCTTGTCCTTGATTTCTTCTGTGAGTTGTTAATAAGCAGTTACTGCCTTTTCATATATGTTAGTGCAGCGTGCTGAAGCCCCTCTGAACCTCCTTATGCTGTTTATGACGGACCAAAGAGGAAAATGGTGGCAATAAATGAAGCTTCTTTGGGGGTTTTCTTGTGGTTTTGGTTGGTTTTTTTTTTCCCTACCATTGAAGTGCTATGTTTGTTATACACAGTTTTCTATAGAAGTTCCAGTATTTCCCACCTTGGTGTGTATCTACTATACACATAGCAGAGTTTAGGCTGTAATAGGGAAGAAGTTTATGTCTTATTGGTCGTTACTGCATTAGACTGAGTCTTTTCTTAAATTACACATTTGGAAGGTTTAACTGGTCTTGTTTTTTGGTTATTTTTTCCATTAATTGCTTTCTTCCACAATGCTTCCTTCTCGTTACCAAGAGGAATACTTAAAATACCAATTCCCTTAATGCAACCTAAAATTAGGGGGTTTTTTATACTGAAGCTTCTGAATGAAATTATTTGTCTTTCAACAGTGTGAAGTAGACAGAAAGCTGTCTTGAGATTTGTGAACAGTTAATATTTTTGAAGCCTTTCTTATCCTAAATTATGAATTAGAAGCCTAATTTAAGGTACTTGCCTTTTTTCTTCTAAAGCATGACCCAAGACTTTCAAAGCAGATGTCCTAAGGATTACGTTTTATTAATATTGCTCAATTGTAGCTAAACTTCACTGTCAAGCTACAGAGAAACCTGTGAGTTTCCTATGTGAGCTGTATGTAAACTTGGCTAGTTAGGAAATACTCACACCTTCAGAGTACAGGATGTGTTGTTAAAATATCTCTATTAAAATCTTCAGTTTATTAAACCGAAAAATAGTAGGAAACTTTCAGTCCTCAAAAGCTATGATATCATTTCATTTTAAAATAACCCCACAAAAATCTCACATTTCCTAGTGTGAAAATAACTAAAACTGTACATGTGTCATTGCAGCAAGCATCTCGGGTTCAGTCATCATTAGCTGTGATTCGTACATTTGAATTAGAGCCTTCAAGACCTGTGAAATAATAAAAAAAAAGAAGAACCTGAAGACTTCCATTTATAATTGTAGGCTATTAACCTTTATTAATGAGTTTCAGATGCTATAACCTTTCATGGATTTTAGTTAATGAAGAGACAGCTTCTGAAAAAGATGTTCTCCCCTTGACTATGCGGTCTCTGTTTGTGGTGACACTAANCCTGGCAGTGCAAGAAATGAGTGAGCAGAGCTTATTTTTTCAGGAGCAGTTTTCATGGTCTTGATTCAGTTCTCAGGAAGACCTTGCTTTGTTTTACACAATGACAGGAAAGACAAGGGTGTTTGATGTGTAAGCCTCTGTGCTGAAGTGTCAGAGAGTCGTTCTGATATGATGTGCCCTTGGACTCTTGCAATGTTTGGCAAAAAAAATCTTGGACTCACTGCAGTAGGACTTACATGTTGTGCTAGAGAACAATTCAGTTGTAAACCCTGTCTGTTGAGAAGGACAAAGACTAAGCATCACATCTTTGAACATAATTTTGAATGGTTTGGTGGAGACTAATGTGAAAAAGAATTTTTTTTTGAAAAGCCAAGATGAAACATTTTAGCCAAGGAAAATGATTCATTAGTTTTGAAAATGTCTCCTTGTGATTATTAGCCAAACTACATAGGCAGTATGACCCAAATTTAGGAAATAGCTTTGTCACCCAAGTGGCCCAGAATTTTTCTGTAGCTGACCTTTTTGCTGCAAAAATGTATTTGCCCAACTAACTTTCTCTACAGAAAGAACTAATCCTTCCCACAAATCCCAAAAGTCTGAGTGATGCCAAGCCATAAATACCAGTGTGACAGGCACAGTGTAAGACTTAGACTAGAACAGGTTGTTGAACTAGTATTTCTCAATTATATAAGTAAAGTAGAGAACATGGAGAGGCACCTCCTTAGAGCTATGAACATTTTCTAATCCAATCTATGAAGAATTTATTGATCATTGTCATTAAAAATGCATAGAGTTTTCAGATCAAAGAGAAGTCAATGAAAAGTCCATCACAGTGGATTCATGTGGTAACTTGGTGTGTCCAACAGCAATAAAAACACATAAGGAACGCAGGGTCAATATCAGAGCTAGTATGATGCCCAGCAAACTTGATAAAGAGCTAGGTGGTACCACCTATAAAATAATTTATATTTTGTTTAGTTATACTTTCTTACTTTCTAAAGAGGAGAAGAAAGTAGAATAAAGAATTTGCATTGTTTGGGGTTTTTTTCCCTCAAGGAAAATGCTGAATGTTTTGAAGAAAACTAATAAAATTTGAGGCCCTCCTAAGGAAACTGAGGTGATAAATATTTAATTGCAGTGTTAAATATTAAGGAAATGAAATAGAAAATTAGATAGGAAATAAAGGAAATATGATGATTGTTCAGTGTTGTACATGATTTTGGCAGGATTTGTTTGCTCTGGGTTTCACAAAGTCTGCAAATGATTCCTATTTGCTTATTTGTAGAGATGCCTGTGTTCCCTCATAAAAAAGGTGTTGTCTCTAGTAGCTATTCACAAACAGAGGTAGCTATAGTCAGTCTTTGAAAACATCTTGCTCCTTGTAACAATTTGATCCTGTAATTGTCTATAAAAGCTTGGATCCAGTGCTGATGCTGGGAATATTTTATTGCTCACCAAGGACCACTTGTGGCTATGTTTTGATAGCCAGGTTTGTGGTTCTGGAAAAGTTCAAGGATTTAAGGAGGCCACCAGTGCAATAATATTGTTATATCTTTTTAGCTGAAAAGAGGAAAATACTAGAGGCTAGTAAAACAAGTGACACATCTTAAGTAATAATGGTCAACAGTAAAAGGACATCTCTGGAATAAAATATATAGCTTAAAACAGTGAGTGTCAGCTTTAATTTACTTTCACAGGCTGATCATAACAGCTAAAGATGTACCACTTATAATGAAATCTAGCAATAAGTGTCATAATTTTTAATTCTAGAACACCCATAAGTTTGTATTATCAAGGTCATATATCTCTCCCTGTTGTAATACTACAGGGAGTCTACCTGTTGTGGATGAGAAACAGAATTGAACAGAGTCAAATTCAGTAATAAGAGGCAGAGGTTTAAACAAATCTCTGTTCATTTTTTCACCATAGATTTCAAACTATAATTCAATTCAGGACTTCTGGAAAAAAATAGTCACGTTCCTACTTGGATGCAGTCAGTGTCTTATGCTTCTTTCCTTACACTATTTTATGACAGTGCTATTCAAATTGTTGGAGGCCACAATAACAAATCCCTCATTCACATCCAATTTATACATCTTCTGTTCTGTCCTAATTTGTACCCTTCTCTCATTAATATGGTACTTGAGTGATTCCCAAATGATGTATTTATAAGTGTCATGAATACCTGTCCTTTTGCAAGGAGGATATGCATGTAGTTTAGTGATTATTTTGTTTTAATTAGAGATGATTCATGATGTTTATGATGAGAAAAGGTACATTTTTCACATGAGGATGACAAAAAAAAAGGAAAACAATGCACATGTAAGATATCACACAGGGAAAGAGGATAATGACTTTTCTATTGGAAGAGGTTTCTAATTGTTCCTCATTCCCATTAAACTTTCTTTAACATTCAGCCATTTTAATTCACCTTGTGAATTAATGGGATACAACATCATGTGCAGCTCTGCACAGTTGTTTCACACTCTGGCTACATTTTAAGCTAGTTGATAGGAAATTGACTTTAATTCAGCCATGGCATTGCTGTACCTGGTGCAACACTGGGCCACTGTGCCCCAGAGGAGACACATAGTATACTGGTTAGTCTCAGCACCCCAATATTACAGATGTACTACTGATGACACTTAAAATGCATTTATATTATAATACTTTTAGTTATTTATTCAAGCTAATGATATGACTAAACAAAAGAAGGCATTACCAAGGATGTTATACTGGGCATTACAATTTGATATGCAATGACTATTGCTAGTCATTGAGAAACATGCAATCTGTATACTATTCCCTAGGTAAGTGGAGGCTAAAGCACTTGAATTGTTATATGATCACTGCTATTGTATTCCCTGTAAAATTAAGACTGTGAATGTCATATTAGTGATCCCGTAAAGGTAGACTAAAATTTTCAGTGAATGCAGATCTTTTGACAAAAAACGTATACATGTATCTGCTTCAAATCTAATATTCACATTTTTTAAGCCCTATAGGCCCAAACACTCAGATGGAAGTATCTCATGGAGCAGACACACATTGAAGGGTGGATTTGGACCATATATGTGCGTGTGTATAAATCATATAAACATCAAGGTTGACAATCTTGTTCTAAAGCAGACCTCTAGAGAAGCTAGGCAGGGCTTTTTGTTAATATACTTTATAACATGGCTGCATCATGCAGTAGAGAGGATCTCCCTGAGCTGGGACTGTTCTACCTTCTGAACAGGGCAATGGCATTTGCCCAGAACAGCGTCTTGGTGTTACACTGAACTGTACCATGTGTAACTCACAGCCAGCTCACAGCTTGGTCAGAAAGGTACAGACAGTGCGCAATGCATGGGGAAGGATGTCTCTCTGAGTCTTGAGGTGGAACATGCCAGCTTACATTTTTAACAGCAATGTGTTTCAGCACTTTTCTTGTAGTACCCTGGCAAACATAGCAGACTTGAATGAGTTAAGAAGATTGAAAGGACTGTGTCACATTCTACAGCAGTTTCAAAACCTACAGGATTACCTCCCTACTTCTCTCTCTGCAGGCATATACACTTTATCTTTCAAAGACTGTGTCCCCCATGTTGTTTCCTTTTCAAGACCTTCTAAGGCAGTTGTGTCAATCAAAGGTAGGAGCTCACAGAACATTAGGAAAAACAGAAAAAGTGCTTTTCCTTTGTCTGTTTTTTTTTGTTGTGCTTTTTTTTTTAAATTTTCAGAGCTTACTCAAAAAATCTTTCTTGTATGTGTTAAAAGTTTCCAGCTTCCTGAGCATACTCCTTCTCCTAATTAGGGCAGCTTCTCCAAAAAGATGTTTGTCTCACCTGTCACCGTGTCTGAGAGAACATGGGAGATGCACCATGGAATCAGTGATGTCTGAGAAACAAACAGCTGCTCTTGGAGAGCAGCCAAAGGCCTTTTGTCCACAGCACTTTGTTTCTCCTTTTTTCCACCATGTTTGCACTCCTTGCCCTGCTACATATTCAAGCAGATTTTAAAGGACCGGCGGACCTTAAATCTCACCATTCAACCCCGCCAAGTGCAACTAGAAAGCTGCTTTTAAAATCACCAGGTAGGATATTTTACCGTTTTTAGATTAAAAGGTAGTTGAAAGGAAACAGAGAGGATAAATACTAGTGTTTTTGAAGTACTAGGCCCGTGGGTGGACAGTGGAAGGACTGATGGATTTGTGAGAAAGGAATAATATGAGTATTGTGGATTCCTGAGACTGGAGAGAAAGTAAATTACCAAGGAGTTGTCACATGCGTTGCCAAGGTGCTTCTGGTTTGTTAACAATTTCCACTCCCTGCTTATACAGATGAAAGCAATGGCAGTCAAACAGACCTTCCAGCTCCCAGCAGATCATGCAACAGGACTGATATGTTTCTCTTCACTAACTCCACGGTGTTTACTTCATTTTCAGCAAATGCAAGAAGTGATATTGACTTTAAAACATATTTTTCAATATAGCATGCATTCCACAGGCTTTAGGGAAAACTCACAATGTGCCTTTCATGCACATAGAACCTTCCTCCTTCCCCCAGATTCTAACATGTTGCATTACACTACACTTAGCTATTTGGTAAGGTATTTTGGCATTATGTCTGCTGGTTCCTGTTTAAAATAAAACACATCATAGGAATTGGATGGTGGATTTTAACATATCATCCGTTTGTAGCATATAGAAAGCTTAATAATATAATATAGAAATTTCTTTTGTGATGTATTCTGTGTCCTTTCTTTCTATCCCATGCACTTTTGTCCATCTAGCAAGATTCGACTGAAGACAAGGTTGACATCTTCTGGACTTGTATGTTCCATTTAAATACTGAAATCAATAAATTCTTAATTTCGTAAGCAATGTTTTACAAACAAATGTATGAAAACACCTTCTAAGGTTTTAAATACTAGTTTTTCATTGTGTACCTAATGTGGATCTTTTCTAGAAGAGAGTTAATATAGATCATAGATTAATAGACACGGAATTAATTAGAAAATACTTTTTGAGTTTCTTTCAGTATATTGCTGATATGTAATATTCCACAACTTTTAAATTGACTTAGGCTCTTTATCAATGACTGTAAAAGACAGGAGCTGTTTTATTTCCTTGCAGACCACATCAGATTACATATTACTTTCCTGCAAAGTCAGAAGTCAGCACAGCTGAGGGGCTGCCTTGGCTTTTCCAGCAGCCACACTCCAGGTCTGGATGAAGAGAGGGTTCTGAGGGTGGGCTGAGTGCTCAGTGCAGAGCTTGGGGGAGAGAGAAAAGGAAGATCATAGCGTATGCCTGTGTGCATGTGTGCATGCCTATGAACATGAGCTTGCCTCTCAGAAAAGCCTGAGAGAATGCAAGGAGACAGGGAACAGACACGCCACCAACAATAGAGAAGATAAAAAGAAAACAGCTTGTTTTTCTGCAGACTGTGTAATATCATTGCAGAGATCCATGTCAAGCTGCTGGTCTGAGAGTAAGAGCAGGGGAAAGGGTGCATGGAGAGGCAGTTAGTTTACAAACTCTTTTGATTTCACTCTGCATTCCTCTACATGAAAAAGAAACCACAACATATCATTCTAATTTCTCTGCCAACAAACCCCAGGTTTTTTAGATTCTCACCCCATTTTCTTATTTTGCTCCTTTCTATAAGGGCAAATCTTATGTTTTCGCAAAGTTGCAGCTAACTGATATGCTGTCATAACCATAACTCTCTCTACAAAAGTACAGGTTTTTCTTTCCCTCATCTGTTCTCTCTGTGAAACTTTGATCTCTTTTTAGCAATTACTGGGCATTTTACTGTCACATACTGACCAATGTGCAGAAAGTGAAATTATGCTTTCTTCTTCCAGCTCATCTGCTGTGATCATAACTTGCATTTCCTGTGGCAGTGCGCAATGCTGGACCCTCCATCAGGTAACACACTCCTTGCTGGTCCCAGCAGCTTGACAGCTAGTCTGGATTTCTTTTGGTCAATCAAACTTCCCCTGTGGCTTGAACAATATCTCTTTATTCCATTGTTTCTGTCAAGAGAATAATTTCTGAGTGGTGCCATCTTTGAGGAAAGTGAGGGGCAGGCAGAGCTGGGGGAAGGTGTTGGAACAGCACTTCACATAGAAAGAGACATGGGAAGGGGCTTTTTGAGGTGTCCCTTTCTACTTCCCAACTCCCAACTCCCACCAGTGCTAGGAGAGGGAATATCCCCTGCACTTATTCTTGCTGTTTCTGCCTCTCCCTCCTCATCTCATCTCTCAGAAGCTTTGCATGGCATGTCCTACATTGGAAAACTCCCAGGAATAGGGATGCACTTTATACAGAAAAGTGAGTTTTTTAAAATGAAGTTTCAAACAAATATTTGGACCAGTATACAAGCTATGGTAAGAGGAATCATATCACTAAAATGTGCTGATAGTGAGGATTAACTTCTCTCCTACAAATCTGAAAGCAAGCACTGGAAGACTCTTCCAATATTTAATCCTCACTCATTGAATGATATTGTTATTGGTCTCAAAGGCTACTTCCTACTATGAGATCCCCATGACCAGGCAGAGGCAGAAGAGATTTTCTAGATTCCACCCAGTAACTCTTGAGCTAATGAGTTGTTTCTGAAGTAAGATGACATTACAAGCTTTCTGTTATTGATACTGCTTATTTAAAGTGACCCGTTATTTTCAGAACATTTATTTGTAAATTTAAACAGGTTTTAAAATACTGATTGCATGCAGAAGCTCTGCACTCCTCAGGAGGAGTGTCAGGTTAGCAGGACATGGTGGATTGATCCTAGGCCAGATAGGCTATTCCAGCTGCTCAAATAAAGGAGAATACTTGGTGGGGAAAGTCAGTACTCAAGGAATGCAATGACAAAACAGCACACTATTCCAGGGTAGTACTGGACATTTCACAGGATCATAAAAATCTTGGCTTACATTCATCAAGGGCCTTTAAGCAGCTGAGCAATCCAACCGCATTCAAGTGCCGAGCAGAACAAGTGCTTTCTTAGTGTTACATTAAGTTTTCTAAATCTAGCATGTAAAATTACTTGACAGTCATTAAAAAAAAAAAAAGTATTGTACTTCTTTTTATTAGGGTATAGAACTCTATTCCTTTATAACTGATAGAATGATCAAGTACTTCACAATTATGGAAATACAATTCAACTTCAGATTGAGTGACTCTTCAGATACGTAGTTTAATATGGAGTCCTCTCAGGAAAGATCAAGAGATTACAAAATCAGCTTTTTCTCTAACTTGAATGTAAACTAATTAAATAATTCTGCTTTGCAGTTGCAATGAAAACATTCATATATTTGCTCCAACTGCATTGGTTTGCATCTTTCAAAAGCAATTGAGACTGATTATTCATGTTGTCCACAGCAGATCTCCATATAGTAGTGAAATCACTAGGAAAAACTGATCTTGAGTTTAAATGCTCCTTGTTCTAATGTAAGCATTACCTAGTCCTGGAAACACTCATGTTATAACATAAGAGATACTTTTCTGGTCAATTACTTCAAATTTGGAAGGCAGGATTTCATAATATTTTAGTTAGATCAAGTTTACTAATCAGGTACTGGTGACAACTCCATTTAATGAAAAATCTAGAGAAATGAATGTGTGGTGGGGGTTTTGTTCGTATTTAGGGTATTTGATAAGCAGAATGGATTTCACGATGACAAAACAGAAGACAAGAAGATATGCCTGCACATATTACATTTCTTCCATGTTTGACCTTTCAGAGCATGCTTTAGAAAACTTAGATTTGTATTTCTGTCATGCTTTTTTTTCAAAATGGGGGAAGGGTAAGCAAGGTATGAACTCAACAGTATTTACATTTGAACACTAAGCAATTTCTGAAGAGTGTGGTAGGATCTAGTTATTGCAAGAACTATTATTTAGTTTAATTGATCCCAGCTGGTCTAGGAAGAGATTCCAGCCAAAAGCATGCAAATGCTTGCCAAGAGCCTGTCATATTTGATAGCTCACACTGCTATGAACTTGGCTAAGAGAGGTCAGTCACATAGCAAAAACTAAGCTCTCCTCTGCTGTATCCAGGCTAGCTTAAAAATGCAGATATGTTGCCAGCTGACTAGCAAGCTTTTCTCCTCTCAGCCTTGTTTTAAGAGGCCCCTGGTTTCTTGGAAATGGGGGAGTGCAGCACTGCAAAGCAACGGGAAGATGTTTCACACATGGAGCAATGGGCAGATGCAGCTGCTCTAGGATCCTCTGGGCATCTGTTTTCATTAAAGCTTCACTTGTGCATTTGACCTATCAGCTGGATTCAGTCACTGGTAAAGGTACACAGTGTATGTAACAACACTAATTAATCAACCTTGATTCACAAACCTCCCGCCTGTCAGGAATATGTCCTCCTCCTTCTTTTTAGGGTACATTCTGCTCAGGCATTTTCTAGTGTTGTTAAAGATTAGAAAAGTTTGCGTAATATCACAACAAATATCCTGTATTTATTATAGGAGCCAGTTCATTAAATCTGATGAATTTCACATTGTTTTGTTCCTTGTTATCTACATGAATAATTTGAGATAGAACAATAATTTTGAAGAAATTTGAAGCACCTAATTAAAGACAATTATTTTTCTAATCTACTATGTCTTTCTTTCTCAACTTACATAGAAAGTATACTTATTTGTGCTGTCTGAAGGAGCTAGGCAGGTACCTCTTTCCTTGTTGAAGAGGGTTTCCTTTGTCAGTTTTCTCTGTTGGACCATAACTGCTATGGTGGAACTATGTCATCCTCTCTAGAGAAGTAGTTCCATTTTGTCTAAATAAGTAAATATTCCTCGGACTGGATGACTGGAACCTCTACAAAGAGTTTATTTTTTCCTTTCTTCTTTACTCTTTGTTTCCTTCTTACCCGGTGAATATTTAATTACAAAGTGGAAAAGTCCAACTGGAGAGATTAAGTCAAGGAAGATCCTCTAGGTCAGGGGAACTGCCTTTGGAATAATATTGTCCCATTGGAGTAAAACAAGATTATCCTTCCATGGTTGAAAATCTGGCTCATTTAATCCAAAGCACTGTCATTCTGATATTCAGTATGAAGATGTTCAAGGAGCACTCCTATGGGGAAAACTAAACAGTTGCTATGAACATAATTATTAAACTTATAACATACATGTTACATGGGTTCATTATTATTAAATCTGGTGAGTAAAATATAGAAATTAATTCAATAAAGCAAAATGTGTGTTTTACCTATCATAGGGAATAAGTAATGGGATATGAAGTTTAAGAAAATTACTCAAAGAATGTGAATCATCTAGGCCCCTGACTGATTGCAGTCAAAGCTTGCAATTATCTGAAGGGCTTACAGAATTATAAATAAGCTATAAATCTTTGCCTAGTTCTTGTAGACAAACGTGTAGCACCTTTGTTATTTTAGATAGTATTCTTACTGCAGGCGCAGTTGCAGGGAGAGTACTATCTTCTCTCAGTTGTTTTCAGGATTTGCTGAGGATTCATTGCAACATGCTATGACACTGTTCCTGCTGCTATTAATAATGGATTAAGAGTGGGAACATATTCTATGAACTTTGGGAGAGTGAATGGCAGGGTGTGTGCTGGATGCTTTGTGCACAGAATGGGGAAAGAGCAAGTGCAGAAGCAAGAAAAAGCCAATAAACGAGCAGTCTAGTGTCACAGCACTCAAGAATCATATGTTGGGGGCAGAGGAGTATAATTATGTTTATAAATTCAATGGACATTTAACAGCTCAAGCTTCTGCAAAGACCTGCTTCACACTGGTCACATTCAGATGTTAAAACCTTGGATGACTGTGACAGTTATGCTAATTTTACACCAACTATGTAAAATAAGCCCCACTCTTGCCAATCCTCTTGCCTTGCAAACCTACAACCTAGAGTAGGTTTTAGAGGGAAAAATTTTAGAGTGAAAAACTGAATGGTCATGATCACCTTACAACATCTCTATTTAACAAGATCTGCTTAATTAGAAAAAAAAAATATTTCAAAGAGGAATTATGATCTGGACACAGACAAAAATCAGTAACATTTAATGACAACTTTATTGTGTAAGCAGAAAGAAACAGTGTGAGATAAACACTATTAGGTCAAAGATCAAAACTGGATACTCAAATAGAATGATTTTGGAAGTCAGGTACTAGAAATGGATATTTAGATGCCAGAGGTAGTTGTTTATATTTGAATTGAGTTCCATCTGTATAGAGTACAGCTTCTCCTCTGTACTGGTGAAGTGTAAAAGGATAACCCATCATAATGAAGACTGGCTAAGCAAGGGCTGACCTAAGTCTTGGACTGAAATGGAGTGGTAAAGGCAGCTGAATGAAATCAGGCAGAGATACAACATTCATTATTTCATATTCTGTCATGTGTTGTGTAGCTTGCAATACTGCCTCATTTAGTAGTTTGAGTTTTCAGTAACATGGGTCCCTGAGCATTTGCCCATTTCTGTAGTTTCCTGGACTGAGGTAGAGCAGGAAAAACAGATCAGATCCATTTCAGGCATATGAGCCTATGATGCTGTGGGACATTTTTTCATGGTGTTAATGGTTGGAATTCCGTGGGCTATCAGCCTGGTGTTAGCAATACTCATGGTTGCTTTTAAGCTACACTAGTATCTTGTACCAGCTACTCTTAGGCACCAAGTTAAAAAGTAAGCATAGTGTAGATACTTGTCACCACATCCTGTTTAACTTGGGCAGTCCTCTTTTGGCATTTCTTTCTTGGCTTGTAGTCTTGGTTATGGGCAGAATGATTGCAACTCTTTTAGACGATGAAGGATTCCTCATGTAGGGAACAGATTTCATGACTAGCAATGTTTAACACTAAAAGACGCTGAAGTTTGTAGTAGTGCCACTTTTTTTTTTTTTTTTTACACAAAAAGGGTATGTTTTTGAACAAACCAAACATCTTTTAAAAAAGACCTGGTCTAACTTTTCAATGAAATTTCAGAGACCATAACTTCTCAAGTTTCTCTTCATTATTTTATTGATTTACAGAAATATCCTTTGAAAATGGATTATTTTTATCAAGAATACAATTGTGTAAAACAATTAAATAAACCCTTTTTCTTCTTCAGAAAATGAATATTTTTAATATAAATGAATAATTTTATATAGAACAGAGATATCAATTATGTAAATAACTGTATAAAATAGTGCATAGAACTGAAAATTAGAACAGACATACATTCTGAATAACACTGATTAAGGCATGGCAAAGAAAAGAAATGTCATGTTTAACTCTCCTATATGTGTTTGTCTGTGTTACTAAGTTTTTTATACTTCTTAGTGTTTAGAAAGATATGCTGGAAAAATACTGCTACTATTGTCATAGTGCACTAGAGTTAGAATTAATGCTTGTTGATTCCAACCATGGAAAAAGCCAAATTAAAAACAGACTATGTTCCTAGACCTCCACTGATATCAGCTTTCTAATTTAACGTCATGAAGACTGCGTACAAAGTAAATATTGTGGTACCTTACAAATAGTCAACTAGAAACAGATTTACTCCCGTAGTCTTGAACTACCCAGATACTAGAAATAATATCAAACTACAAATAAATGCAGTTTTACATATAGCACTCATTGCCAGGACCACACTATGTGAGTAAAATGGTGATGTAATTATGGAAGAGATCTTCAGAAGAAACTCGTGAGCTGCAGTTGCTTTAGGCAGGTGAAGGAATGAGGGGTTTTTAAAGACAGATGTGTGTCAGTGTAGCAGTTCTAAATGAGTGTTGCTACTATTCAAGGAAAAGCTGTCAAGGCAGATTTTTCATCTGAGTGCATATGTAGTACCTTAAACATGCTGGAACCAGTGGCCCGCTTTTGATTCTTTAACAGGGTGTATGCGGTAGTGAGAAGACATTTGATTATATACATATGAAACCTGTAGTAACAGCTGTACATCTTAGACATTTGCTGCCTTCCATAGCTCCTCAAGGAGTAAGGTTGTGCATAGTATGAACACGAAGAGCAAAACTATCTGTTGGAAAACTATCCTGCCCATTGATTCATACTTTAACTATTATTCCATCTCTACCACAAAGGCACGTTTTCTTTATTTGTTTAACCCTGGCCTTGAATGATAAATATCAGATTTCATTGTTTTGTCTTACTTCAGTGGTCACTGTTAACGCTCAACAGTATATAAATAAAACAGAGAATGCATCGTCTACTGTAAAATCATAGTTTACGCTACTTTTAAAAACAATGATGTAGTCTGACAAAGAATTAAACTGAACTTATGAATCATAGTCTGACCTTTTGTTTAGTGTTGCCAGTTATGGATTAATTTTAATTTTTCTAAATTCTCTTCCTTTAGGTCCAGTACAATAGTTTAAAGTAGTACAAAGATATTTGCTTTACTTACTGCTTCTCAATTCCTAATTCTTTCCTTCTTTCTCTCTTTCCATTAATTCTTTTTTTGGCTGTTCTCCTGTCATCCAATTTTACCCTCTTCCAATGGCATGTGAAAGATATTGAATTTCAATATTGCTAATAATTTTAATGCTTGCTAAAAACCTAGCTAAGCTCATAAATCAAGCTTTAAACTAGATGTGAAGGGGGAGGGGGTTGAGACCAGGCTAGACAGGAGCGAGCAGGATGTGGGGCACTGGTGATTCGGAGATGGTGTGCTGGTAAGGACCACAAGTACATCGCCCCACAGAAAGTGGGAGAGAACACA
>WAAB01015486.1:0-53625 GCA_013389865.1 Piaya cayana | reverse complement strand
CCAACCCTCTGTCCCGGATCTACCGGTCCCAGAGTGGTCCCTGCCCTACGCTTGGTCCCAAAGCATCCCTCTGCTCCAGGATCCCCTGGCTGATTCCTCCCTGGGATCATTCCCCCTGCACCCTCCTTCCCCCTGGCTGATCCCGGTCCATGATCGTCTCCGTGCATCCTTCTCCCTGGCCCCGACAGCCCCTGGCTGATCCCTGCCCTGCTCTGGTCCCCCAGCGTCCTCCTGCTCCAGGATCTGCCATCCCCTGGGGGATCCCTATTTGGGACCATTCCTCCTCTGTCCCTCTGCCCCAGGATCTGCCATCCCCTGGGGGATCCCTATTTGGGACCATTCCTCCTCTGTCCCTCTGCCCCAGGACCTGCTGTCCCCCAGCTGATCCCTCCCCAGGACCATCTCCCTGCATCCCCTCACCCCAAATCTCCTCTCCCAGGTAAGACCCCTCTGCAAGCATCAAGCATCTCAACCCCCAGCCTAGCAAGACCTCGTTCCTTGGTGTCAGAGGTCCCATCCACACTTCTACTACTTCTCCTTTGCTCACACACAGGGTAACGAGGCTTAAGGGTACTGAGAAAGCACAACAAATTCGGTGCTGGAGGGGAAGGTGCAATGATCTCAGTGCCATCAGGTGGGCCTGGACCATCCCTTGCAGCGTGATGCTGATGCCTCCAAGACAGGATCCCTGGGCAGGAGGAGGACAGGGGAGATCCAGAGCCATCCCTGCACAAGGGCCACGGGACAGAGAGCAGAAGACTCTCTACTGGAGCAATTCCTACCCGGAGATCAGACCCCTGCCCCTCCGTTCTCCCAGTTACACCTCTGGGAGAGGGGATTGTCCCCAGCCGGGCAGGGACACCTTGTCCCACAGCACCTGCGAGAGCTGGAGGAGGAGGCAGAGGGGGGATCTCCTCCCAGCCCTGCTGTCATCTGTGCCCTCTGCCACCTCCTTGGAAATAAGCAGGCTCTGTCCTCCGCCCCCAGTGCTTCTCCTCTGGCTTTCTCTGAAAAACAAGGAGTTTTGTCACTGGCTTTTCACCACCAGCCGCTCCGTGTGCGGGAGAGGGCGGCTGCAGTGGCCCCAGTCAGCAGGACAAATAAATGGCCCGAAACTCGATACGCGAGAACTTCCTGGCATAAAAGAATTTCTAAGGAGAGGTTTTATTTTCCCCTCGGAGCCCCAGTCTCCCGTGCTCTGGTGGGAACACAAAGGCTGTCCTCAATTTCCCCTCTCACTTTCTCTCCTCACAGCTGGGTGATGCTTTGGAGCACCTTGTCCTCCCCGTGCCTCGCTCGACTTCCGCGGGCTCACAGCATCCCTGGACCACCAGAGCCTCCCCGCCTCTGGCTGCAGTTCTGGGGGGGCTGACACACATTTGGCAGTGAATTAAACTGGGGCAGCTGCAGCCCCAGGCTGCTCTCGGCCCACCTCCCCCCAAGCCCCTCTCTGCTACCTGCCTGATGCTCCCTCGAGCTGCTCTGGGGTGATGCCCAACCCTGTCCCAAACCATCCTCCTGCCCTCTGCCCCCCCAGAATGGCTGGGGGAGGGTCCTGGATACCTGCAAAAGTATCTGCCTCACCAGCAAGGAAAGGGTTCTGGCCCCACCCGGTGTATCATTAACCCAGAACAGAGCCATTAACAGCCCTGACTCTCCCAAGTCCCCATCGTTATAAATCAGCCTTCCCCATAACTTCCTCCTCCCCTGCTACAGTTTCAGCCCGCGGTTTCCTGTCCTAATTAACCAGTGAGGTTAATTGGCCCCCAGCCTCTTTACACATCCAAGCCTCCCCGGGGGGTGGGCTCTCCATCCTCCCTGCACGCACTGACCGTCAGACCCTTCCCCTCCCTGAGAGCTCCCCAGGAGGGGTGGGCAGCCCCAAGGTCCTCCTAGACCCAGGCCAGGCACCAGCCACCTACCCATCACCCCATCCCTGTCTTCATCACTGCTCCTGTCCCCATTCCCATCCATATCCCTACCCCTCATCCCCATTTTCATCCCTATTCCTGTCCCCATTCCCATTCCTGTCCCTATCCCCACCACCATTCCTGTTCCAATTCCCGTCCCTATCCCTGTCCTCATCCCCATCTCTATCCTTCTCTTCATTCTTGCCCCCATTTTCATCCTTATTCCTGTCCCTGTTCCCATTTCTGTCTGTAGTCCCACCCCCATCCCCATTCCCATCCCCATCCCTGTCCCCATTCCTACTGCCATCTCCACCCCTACCCCTGTCCTCATTCCTATCCCTGTCCCCAAGGAGAAGGATGATGCCAGGAGGGAGGTGGGTAAGGCTGGCAGGAGATGCCTGGACCAAGTTTGGTGGCCCCGGGGACCAGCTGGCTGCCTCCCACCCCATGGAACCTGCAGGGATGCTGGGATCAGCTCAGCCCTTTGGGTGCCAAAGCACCCCCAGACCTCCCCACACGACTGTGGGATGCAGGGATTGGGGGTTGTGAGGACTTGGGGGGTGCAGGGATTTGGGGTTACAAGGAGGGAGGGATGCAAGGAGCAGGGGATGCAAGGGCTGGGATGCAGGGTCTTGCAAGGACGTGGGGATGCAGGGATTGGGGGTTATGAGGAGTGGAGGCTGCAGGGGCTGTGGGATGCAGGGACTAGAGGCTGCAAGGACTGGGATGCAAGGACTAGAGAGGCTGCAAGGACTGGGGGATGCAGGGACTAGAGGCTGCAAGGACTGTGGGATGAAGGGACTGGGGAATGCAAGGGCTGGCAGGCATTGCTCTCTGTGTCCTGCTGCTGGGGAAAGCATTCCTGCTTTTTATAACCCTGCTGCCTCTCCCCAGCTGCCAGCCCCATGCCAGGCAGCGTGCCCCGGGGCAGCCGGGGGGCTGTGCCCGGACAGGGGGGGCCGCAGGGGTCGGGGAGGGGGGCTGCAGGGCCCGTCCGACCTGCACAGCTGCATAGCTTGTCTCCAGCTATTAAACAAACTCCTCCACCTCTCCCCCCTCCTCTCCATCCCCTTCCCGTCTGCCAGACGGCTGCTTAACCCTCTGCTGCCTTGCTCCTCGCCCAGCAGCGCCAAGAAAGCGGCGTCTCTCGGAGATTTGGCTCACAGCAGAGACCCCCCCCTCATCCTGTCAGTGCCCCCCTGTCTGGCTGGGCAGGAGGAGGTGGCCCTCCAGGTTCCCAGGGTGCCCACAGCCTGGCACTGGTCCTGCAGGTGTGGTTAGATGCAAGAAATGATGGAGACAGGGATTTGCTGGGGGGTTGGAGGGCAAGGGGATAAGCAGGAGCTGGGGAATGCAGGGACTGGGGGATGCAGGGACTCCCAGTTACAAGGAGCGGGGGATGCAAGGAGAGATGGATGAAAGGACTGTGGGATGCAGGGATTGGGGAATGCAGGAACTGGGGGATGCAGGGATTTGGGGGGTGCAAGGGCCGGGGGATGCAGGGATTGGGGAATGCAGGAACTGGGGGATGCAGGGATTTGGGGGTGCAAAGTTTGGAGGATGCAGGGGCTGGGGGATGAAAGGGCTGGGAGATGCAGGGAAAGGGAACATAAGAACTCGGGGAATGCAAGGAGTGGGGGTTGCAGGGCAGGGGAAGGCAAAGGCTTTGGGTGCAAGGACTGGAGGATGCAGAGCAGGGGAAAGGAGGATTTGCAGTGCAGGGGATGCAAGGGGAGGAGGGGAGAGGTGCAGGGCGAGGGGCTGGGCCTCCCCTACCCCACCTCAGCAAGCTGGGAAATGATTCCAGGAGGTGCCAGGAGAGATCCAGCTGCGGATCCCCCTTGCAGATGGGGAGTGGTGGAGCAGGCAGGTGGGAGCAGCAGCTCAGGGGGACTCCCCCCAGGGTGGCTGCTCCCGTCCCTCGCTGCAGAGAAGGGCACACGCTGAGCGTGGCACCGCAGCCAGAGCTGCCTCCATCCCTCCCCAGGCCCCACCGGCCGCCTGCACGCTGCAGCTGTCGGAGATGCCAGCTTTGTGCGTAACCCCCAGCAGCTCCCAGCCCAGGAACCGCTGCAGATCCAGCAGGATTCACCCCTCCTGATTGAGACGAGCCTTCCGGAAGGGCTGTCTTAGCGATGCCACGCTCTGCTGCCACCGTCCCAGGACACCGCGGAGAGGACAGACCCTGCCCGTCCCCCACCCCCAGGACCTCCCTGATAGCCCTCTGCCTCCCACGCTCCCTCCCGCAGATGTTTGGGCCTTTGCTGCTCCAGCCCCGGTGACAAATGCTCGCCTGCGTAGGGTTTATTATTGTAAAAGCTTGTCTCGGGCCAACTTTCCGCCTGGGGCCAAGCCAGCGGCTGCGGGGCACCCTTCGGCGCAGCCACGAGCTGTCCCCACCCTGGGCACCCTCCGCTTGCCAAGGGGTTGGGGACCAAGCCCCCGGTGTCCCCCTGCACCCTGTGGATACTGCGAATGGGTGCTGGGAGCCCAGGGCGATCCCTGGAGAGGGATGAAGCCAAGCGTTCCATCTTTCATCCAGCAGCACTGAGAGAGGAGGGGGTGTTCACTGAGAGCCTCCCACCATCCCCTGCCTCGTCTCCCCTGCTCCGCTCCCCGGCAAGGCTGGAGCTCAGCGGGCTCGGTGATCGATGGCCGAGGCGCAGGCTTGCCAAGCCCTGCGTGTTTGGAAGGCGCCGTGTTTGTCTTGGCAGGAGCGGGGATGTCATCTCCTCCGCCTCGCGCCATGATGAGCTGGGAAAGCCAATGGGGGGTTGCGCCCGAGCGGGTCCCCTGGCAGCGAGAGCGGAGGGGGCTGCCCAGGAGGGGCACAGCGAGGTCGGTGGGGACAAGCCAAGCCTGATGGGCCTTGGCAGAGTGAGTCTGGCCACCCAGATGTGCCCCATACACAGAGATGCCACCAGGCACAGGTGCCCCAGCCCAGCCCCTGCACTGGCACTGCCCCTGCGGTCACCAAACGCTGCGCTTTGCAGGTGGGGAAACTGAGGCACGGGGACAGCACCACAGGCAGGGGGTACTGGGGCTGGCAGCAAGATGGGAACGAGACAAAGCAGAGTTTCTGGGGTGGGGGACAGCCCAGCCACGGCTCCTGCGGCGAGGACATGAAAGTCGGTGCTGGATCGATGTCCAGTCCAGTGCCGACGGCAAAGGCGTTTGAAGAGCAGCTCTTGCTGATGTTGGTGAGATTCTCGGTGGATCAATAGCTGCCTGCGGAGGGGGGCAGACCCTGTGGGGGGGTCCCCAGGCAGAGCAGCAGGTAGTGAAGAGGAGCAGACGGGAGCTCCTGTGGTGTCTGCAGTGTGATGGGCTGGTGGGCACGGCGCTGGGGAGGGATCAAGCCTCGTGAAATGGGAGATGCTGAAACCAGTGCTGCCCATGGGGCTGGGGTGCTTTGCTCCCCAGCTGCAGCCCAGGAGGCTTGGGATGACGGTCAGAGCTGTGGGCAGGCGATGTCCGGTGCTGCCCACGCTGAGCTGGGACAGGGGGACCCATCCTGCTCTGTCCTGGTGCCGGTTTCCGAGCCGGGAGGACGAGCAGGATGTCCGCCTCCAGCTGCGGTTTGGATGGCAGCGCCAAGGTCACCCCCTCCTTGCGACTCTCCGTGCTCCGGACAAAGGAACCGTCACCCACCCTGGTGTGGGGGCAGCCCCATCTCATCCGACTCTTCCCCCCAGCTCCACCAGCACAAGCCCCAGGCTCTGCAGGAGAAGGAGCATCGTGATGTGCCCAACCAGGATCAAGCATCCCAGGTGCCACCAAGCCCTCATGCATGTGGGACACAGGAGCTGCACTGAGGGTAACCAGCCCTGGTGGCTCCAGACCCCAGAGAGGGATGTCCTGGCCCCTGGCTTTGCCATGGAGACCCCTGGGCATCCTGTACGGTTCCCTGCACCTGAGGGGCTGATGGAGAGTGATGCCAGGGCACAGTGATGGACATTAGGTTCAGGCTGGAAATTTTTTTCACGGAAAGGGTCATTGGGCAGTGGCAGAGGCTGCCCGGGGAGGGGGTTAAGTCACCTTCCCTGGAGGGGTTTAAGGGATGGGTGGACGAGGCGCTGAGGGCCATGGTTTAGTGTTTGATGGGAATGGCTGGACTCAATGATCCGATGAGTCTCTTCCAACCTGGTGATTCTATGATTCTATGATTCTATGATAGACTGACAATTTCAAGGTAATATCCTAGATTTCTGGGGCTATCAAGGACTTTGAAGAGCCTGGGAAGACAGAGGGTGGGAGCCGGCAGCTCAGCTGCACGGCCACTATGTGCCATGTAAGTGGGTCAGTGGTGCAGCCTTGGGCAGCAGCAGGAACATCGGAGCTGGAGAGGACAGGGCGGTGGCAGCCAGAATGGCTCAAGGGCTGGAAGAAACTGGGACACCTCCACGCACGTGGGTCCTTGCAGAGAAGTTGATTCGGGAGCTGGATCGGTGCACAGGGAGGGAACAGCACCAGGGAACCGGAGAGGATTTTTTTGGCTGTAGGACTCATTGATGGCTGAGCTCCAAAATCCCTCATTGAGTTATCCCAGTGCCTTCATCCCATTGAGGACGAGTGGGTGCCAATCACAGCCCCACACCCGGAGCAGCCCAACCACCCCTAACACCCCTTTGGGGTGGAGAAAGGCTGCTCATCCCAGCATGAATCTGGAGCCCAAGCTGGGTCTGCAGAGGGAAGATCAGTGGAAGAGTTTCCCATGGCGACTGAGGGAACTGGGAGATCTCTGTGGCTCTGCTGCCCTTGCATTCCACGACCCCCCAAAGCAGACCCTGCCTCTCCCCTCCCTGGCAAAAAAAATCTTTCAAAATGATGCTCCTGCTCCTGGGTCGCCGTGGCAACCAGGAGGCGTGAGGAGGGATGGGGGCAGGATCCGACCTCCGTCGCTCCCCACATCCCAAACTGCTTCCAACACCCCCAGCACCCGCAGAGCTGCCTCTTTGCCGGGGGGCTGCCCCCTCCCCAGGGCTGGGGGGCCCAGGCAGCCCATCCCAGCACGTTCCTCACTGCAGAAGCTGCTTCCTTGCCTCGTCCTTCACCATCTCCCCAGCCGCTGCCTGAACTTCAAAGCCACCAAAGGCCACATGGCCTGGAGCATCTTCTACACGCATCTCTTGCAGGGTGGAGAAGATGCTTTGAAAGCTCCTGGCCCTTCTCCCCCTCCTCCGCAGGGTAATTTCCATTTTTTTCAAAACCCCACAGAAAAAAAAAAAGGAGCTTTTTTTCTTTCTTTCTTTGTTTCTCTTCTCTCTTTTTCCCCCCCCCCTTTGTCTTTGTCAGCTAAGAATATGCAACCCACCAGGGAGGGGGGTGGGTGGGGGAACTGCTGCCACGCCAAAGGTTAGCACCAGTCCCAGGCTGGAAAAGCCACTGGAGGGGGATGAAGATGCTCCCCAGTGTCTTTTAGGGGGCAGATTCTGCCCTCCTTGGAGGGGAAAAGGATTCCCCATCCCTGGAGGCGTCCAAGGCCAGGTTGGATGGGGCTCAGAGCAACATCATCCAGTGGGACGTGTCCCTGGCCACGGCAGGGGGGTGGAATTGAGTGGGCTTTAAGGTCCTTTCCAACTCAAACTGTTCTATAATTCTATAAAATCCCACCCTAGGAGATGCCCCTTTGCCCACTCAAGACATTCAATGAAGGGGGTTGGATCCGGATCCGGCCATCCCAGCTGTTTCCCAGGGGATGGAGAGATGCCAAGGGATGCTGAGCAAGGTGGGGGTGGGATGTCCGAGCCCCACCAGGGGCGATGACCCCGCGGGGCAGGGATCAAAGTGGCTGAAGCCGGAGCTGGCAGCGCGTGGGAGGGAGGTGGGTGGCCAGGCAGAGGAAGGATGTGATTTACCTCCTATCTCGCTCCGCCATGGAACAGATAGAGGAGAAAAACAACCCGAGGGCTCGTCATCTCGAGGAGACGCTGTCAGGGGCCGAGAGGCACCGAGCGGTGCCAAAGCAAGCGGGGAAATTAAATTGGGATGAATCACTCGGAGCAGGCAGCCGTCACCTGAGCCACAAACCTGTCGCAAACCCAGGGAAAACATGTTTTCCAGCTCCCAGCATCGCAATTTTAAGCATCAACCAAGTTTGCAGGAAGGGCACGGGCCTCAAAACTGGTTTATTAGTTTCTCCCCCAGCAACCAAGGACAGGAACATTGCAGCACAATGTCTTGATGTGAGGGGAATGACCAGCCACGCGCTTCCCAGAAGAGATGGCAGAGGGGTGCAGGAGCAAGGACTCCAGGGCAGGACCAAACCTTGGCTGCCCCACAGATCTGGGAATGGGTGGTGGGTGCCGAGAGGCAGGTGGGAGGCAGCCCACGATGCTGCAGCATCAATGGGATAGGGGAAACCTTGCTGGGAGGCAAGAGGAGGTGGCCCCAGGGCAGGTGGTTCTGTCCTCAAGCCTCTCTCCTGGCTGGGGTCTGAGCGCTCCTGTGCCGGGCGTCGGCAGCTTGGGGGTGATTTATGGAGTGAGGGATTAGCCAGGAGGAGGCGAGGGACACACGTGGCAGGTGCTGATGGAGGGGAAAATGCTGCTGGAGCAGGATGGGGGTGAGTCCCAGGTGGCCAGGCTAGAAATTCCTCAGCCTTCCCCGGAGCTCGGATTTACTCCCGTGGTGATGGAGGTGTCCCCATGGCTTGGGGCACGACTGTCCTTGGGAAAGCATCCTGGAGGGAGGCAGCAGGGTGAGTCCTGGCTGGACAGACCTCCTTCAGCTCCCAAAGCCCCATCTGGCTCTGGAGTGAGTCCAGAGAAGAGCAACAAAGCTGATGAACAGGCTGGAGAACAAGAGGAGCGGCTGAGAGAGCTGGGGGTGTTTAGCCTGGAGAAGAGCAGTCTGAGGGGAGACCTCATTGCTCTCTGCAACTCCCTGAAAGGAGGTTGTGGAGAGGAGGAAGCTGGGCTCTTCTCCCAGGTGACAGGGGACAGGACAAGAGGGAATGGCCTCGAGCTCCACCAGGGGAGGTTCAGGCTGAACATTAGGAAAAAAATTTCATGGAAAGAGTCATTGGGCACTGGTAAAGGCTGCCCCAGGAGTGGGTTGAGTCACCTTCCCTGGAGGTGTTTAAGGGACGGGTGGACGAGGTGCTGAGGGACATGGTTTAGTGTTTGATAGGAATGGTTGGATTCGATGATCTGGTGGGTCTCTTCCAACCTGGTGATTCTATGATTCTATGAAGTGAGGTTCTCGGCAGAGAGCAAACTGAGGCACAACAGGGGCTGCCTCTCACTGTCTCAGAGGAGATCCAGCCCAGGTGGGGACTGGGTAGATCTGGGATTCCCACCCGTTGCTCGCCCCAGGAGGCTCACCCGAGGGCTGGTGGGACCCAGCAGTTCCTCTGCTAACTGACGGGCAGGCGGCTCCTGGCAGGTGCTGCCCGAGCTCAGTGTTTGGAGAACCCACACGGCCTGTGCCGGACGGGGATCTGCCCACAGGAGCAAGGACATCCCAGCTCCTGCCACCAGGCAGGTGGCATCGGGTGTCCGCAGCTGCGAGCCGCCTTTCATCTCATTCCAGACAGGATCTTGCTTTCCGTCACCTGCTGCCCTCCAGGCCGGGGGCCAAGGGAGCCGCAGGCAGCGCTGATGGGCAAGGCTTGGCTGCTTTGCCTGCATGTCCCCGGGCTGGAGGGGGGGCAGCATGACACTCGAGACGAGCCACGGGGGATGAAGCTGCCCAGGGAGGTGATGGGGTCACCACCCCTGAGAGGATATAAAAGATCGGTAGATGAGATGCTCAGGGATATGGTTTAGGAGTGAATTGGTACAATGGGACTCAACCATCTCAAAGGTCCTTTCCAACCAAACGATTCTATGATTCCATGATTCTAAGCAGCATCTCACCCAACACACCCCACTGGGCTCCATGTGTGCATATGCCCACTTCCCAGACAAGTGGGAGATACCCACCTGTATCTGTATCTGTATCTGTATCTCCATCTCTATCTCCATCTCTATCTCCATCTCTATATCTCTATCATCTCTATCTCTATCATCTGTATCTGTATCTGTATCTCTATCTCTCTATCTCTAATCCATCTATCTATGTATCTCTTCTTTCTCTCTCTATCTCTCTAATCTATCTATATCTCTATCTCTCTATCTCTCTATCTAACTCTCTGTCTCTCTATCTCTACCTATCTCATCCATCCATCTATCTATCTATCTCTCTATCTCTCTATCTATCTATCTATTTAATATCTCTCTCTATCTCTCTATCTATCTATCTATTTAATATCTCTCTCTATCTCTCTATCTAACTCTCTGTCTCTCTATCTCTACCTATCTCAATGTCTGTCTGTCTGTCTGTCTGTCTATCTACCTACCTACCTATCTCATCTCTGTCTCTATCTGCATCTGTATCTCTATCTGTATCTCTATCTGTATCTCTACCTATCTCATCCATCCATCTATCTATCCATCTATCTATCTATCTATCTATCTATCTATCTATCTATCTATCTATCTATCTATCTAATATCTCTCTCTATCTCTATCTTTCTCTTTATGTCTCTCTCTCTCTCTGAGTGTTTCGAGTTGCACGCCTGTGAGACTGCAGCATCCCTTTGCAGCGTCGTTTCTCAGCGTGCGCAGCCTAATGAGCCAGCGCAGCGGAGTTAATTGAGAGGACAGGCAAGCCGAGCTCGTCACGAAGGAGGAAAGCGCTGCGGCAGGTACCGGTGACAAGATGCTGCCTGTCCCCCCGGGCTGACGGCAGCCCCCGCGGGGGACACTGACAGCCTGAGCTGCCGGGAAAGACGGGCTGAAGACGAGCATCCCACACTCCGCAGCCCTCGTGCAGGGCCAGCTCCATTAGCCAAAAGCAGTCAGGGAGCAGGAATTGTGGAGGAATAAATCTCCAGCCCCAGCAGGAGGGGGCTGCGGGGGGATGCTGAGCCCTGGACCCCTTCCCTACAGCCCCACCTGTGCCCTCCACCCAGGTTACATCCCTCCTGGTGCAACCTGTACAGCTCCACAATGGCCCGGCCACCACAGCTTCCCCCTCCGCTCCCACCATTAGGCTCCAGAGTGAACAGGAGGCAGAGGGGACAGGAGAGCTGGCTCGCGACAGCGTGGGGAGCTGCGCCAACAGCCCACGAGGACAGGGATTCTTACTCAGGGCTATCGTTAGATTCTCACTAGAAAGGTTTGCAGAGCTGGAAAGGAGCCCTCACCGCCTCCAGAGCCAGGATCTCCCACACTCTGCGTCCCTCTTCCTCTCGCTTCCAGAAGGTGCCTCTCCCTGGGGGATCACACCCCCACAAGATGCGTCCACAGATCCCTCTTAGGAGCCCAACCCTTGCCACAGACACCTCCACCTCCATCTCTAAGGCTGGGAATGCTTTTTTTTTTCTGCCCCTGCGAGTATATGTTCACTCTGAAACCTAATGGTGGGACAAGAGCCTGTTCTGTGGGGAAGAAGGCGTCCTGTTGGACCAAAATCCACCCCTCTGCCTCCTCCCTCCTGTCACTGCAGACCCCTGGTCCTGCACCCCCTGCCCCAGTGCCAAATGCGGATTGAAAACCTTCCTGGAGCATGCATCCTCCTGGCCAGATTCACAGAGATCATTTGGTAGCTGTGGGGTGCTGTCATGGGGAGCGGAGTGTTTATGAGTTGATAACCTTATCACGGAGACACCCCTAATTAAGCTTGTTAGTTCTTTATGATAAACAACATATGGGTTGGAGCCAGGGGGCTCAGGGAGGCCACGTGCTCCCCGGCAGCCGGGCAGCCCACGGGGCAGGAGAACAGGCAGCCCTGTGTTTGTGCCGGGCTCTCCCTCCCTGTCCTGAAAGGGACCTTCAACCCCGTGGCTCCTTTGACCCTCCAAACCCTAATATTAGTCTTGGATTTCTCTTCTGGACTGGAGGAGGGCCAGCAGGAGGGGGGCTGGGCTGCACAAGGCTGGTGCTATGAGAGCCTCTTCTCAAGGCGAAGGCCAGAGGGCAGCACAAGAGGGACACTAAGTGCCTCTCGAGGGCCTGGAGATGAAGGGATGGTGGAAAACAAAAAAAGCTCTTTACTCTCCACGTGGAGAAATGAGGGGACTTCATCTTAACCTGCTGTTGAGTGCATGGCCCGCGGGTCTTACGTAGGGCCTGCCACCACCTCAGGATGGTTTCTTCATGGTTTCTTCATCCGTCATCGGGCTGGTAGTTGTGGATATCCATCCATCCATCCATCCATCCATCCATCCATCCATCCATCCATCCATCCACCCACCCACCCATTCTTGGGTGCTTGTCTTCACCCATTCTTCTGCCCCATCAACCCATCCCATCATGGATTCTTGCCTCCATCCCTCCTCCTCCCCCATCTCTCTGCTCTCCCCAAGCTTCAGGTGCTCATGATCTGCTCCGATGCTCATTAGGCACCAGACCACGTCTCCGGGGCCAGAGCTGCTAACGGGGAGAAGGGGGGGGGAGCCTGATCGCTCCCCCTCCTCACAGCCCCAGCCAGCGCCAATGTTTCTTATCTCTGAGATCCCACCTTGCTGGTGGAGGAGCAAGGCAGGGCGTCGCATCCCTGGGGAGCGGCAAGCCGAGCGATAACGAAATCACAGCGGCGAGGAGAAAAATTACCTTGCCTGAATTTTAAAAACTTCTCGCCGAGGTTGCCGTGGTAACTGAAAGGTGCATCACGTTGCTCTGACAACCCCGAAACCGCCAGGTTTTTGCCTGACGGGCTCCGAAGCGGCAGGTTTTGAGGAGGGGGAGCCCGGTGTGGTCGAGAGCCCATGGGATGCTCGGCCTCGAGCATTCCTGCAGATGGAAACATCCCCCTCCCTGTAGCTGCCTGCATTACCACCCCAGTACCATTTCCAGTCTCTGCTCATCCATCTCTCCTGGGAAGCACTGGAGGAAGAGCTCTAAGCCCAACCATGTGGTCCCCTAAGAAAGTGTCAGGGAGGTGGGACAGGCTCAAGGTTGATCCACCCTTTTGTGGGAGTCTCTGGGAGCCCCAGTACACAGCCCGGGGACCCTCCTTGCACCCTGCTCAGAGTTTGGGCATCCAAAGCCGGGCTTTGGGCTCTCTAAGCCCCAAGGCGAGCGGCAGCAGTATTGTCCCAGCCGGCGTAAATCACTGCCACAGAAATATCCCCAGCGGGGTTGAAAAATAGCAGGTGACTCACGCAGAGCAAAGGGTCCGAAATTAGCCCCTCCGGGGTGCTCCTAAAATTAGTTTCCCTCCCGGGAGGTCCCAGCTGCAGTGTCCTTGCCAGGGCACAGCCGCTGTGTTGAGCTCACCCCGCGGCTGCATCCCTCCTGGGTTTGGGGACACGGGGGTCCCCTTTTGCTGCTCTGGGATCTCCCCAAAACCCACCCTTGGGTGCGGTTGAGGCGCTCATCCCCAAGTCTCCAGGCAGATCTGGGGGCTCCTGTTTGTGTGGAGCCCCACGCAACGCTCTGAGCACCATAAAATACAGGTTGGCAGCACACAAGCTAGCAGAGTGCTGAGGGCTCGTGTCTATCCTGCTTTTCCACCTGGATTTTGGTGTGTAGGAGAGCAGCGTAGGTGTGTGGGATGGCGAGGAGGCTGCTGAGGTGTCTCCCAGCCCCCTGGGGATTCAGACTCACTGTAGCAGGGTGGCACCAGCCTGTCCTACCCGTTGTGGGATGCGAGTAGGGCTGGTTGGGGACACACAAGGGGACTCCAGGAGCAGCATCCGCTCCGCTGGCGTGGCTGGGAGTGCTCCCCATTCCGGGCCATCCCTCCATCAGAGGGGGAGCGGTACCCGGTTAATTAGAGGAAAGGATGAATAATTCCTTTTTATAATGCAACGTCGCGCGGCAGATGCCGTCTGCCTCGTCTCGGCGCGCGCGGGAGCCCGCGTTATTCTGCTCTCAGCAGAGTTATTTATACACTGGGACATTTTTCAAAGCGCCGCTTTGATGGTCTTCCACCAGCTCGGAAAAAAAAGTAGTCCATCCCAAAATAACCCGAGTGAAAGTCACAGCTCTTCATTACGAACATCCTCAACCGGGGGGCTTGGAGAACAAAAACCCATCACATTCCTCCCATCAAATCCGCCCTTTTCAAGTGCATTTCAAATGGGCTCAATCCGCCGCCAAGGCGGCTCGACAAGCGCTAATGATGCTGCAGGCGCATCCCACCCTGAATTCAGGATGGGGAAAGGGATGGAGCTGTGGGGCAGGGGGAATTAGCAGCCTCCAAAGCACATAGAGTGTTTTGGGCGGCCAGGACAGAGTCAACCCTGCAAGGACCACAGTGGGATAGGCTGAGGGTAATGTGGCTTCTCTCTCACACGGCTTTTCCTGCTGCAGGAAGCAGTTTCTCCCCCATAACTAGGCTTTGGAGGAGGGGAATGAGCGTCAAATAATTTGTTCTGAGGAACTAGAGCAAAAAAACCCAAGCCCTCATTTCCCCATCACACCCGCACGCACACACCCCTTGGGTCTGGTTGCTGTTAAAGGGAAAAAAAAAAAAAAAAGAAGGGGGGGGAATAGAGATGTTTGTAGGTGGTGACAAATTCCTGTGAAAACGTTTCTGACATGAAGCCGTCTCCCATCCAAATTTCTTCCCAGTGGAGACTGCGAGCGGCTCCCCCAACTCCCACACCTGGCAAAGGGCCTGAGCTGCTCGCCCCACAGAGTCTGGGGGGTGTGTAGTCAACGGGTGCCCCACGGAGCAGTGTGGGGGTCTTGGGGTTCCTCTCGTCATCAGGGCTCTCCAAAACCCTCTCCCCCGCGCTGGGTGTTTTGGTGGGGCTGCTCCCTTGGAGCACAGGGGGTGCACTGTGCCCTGGGAAAGAGGGAAACTGAGGCAGCCTGGGACAAGTGTCAACCTCCTGGGGTATAAAATGCCCTCGAGGGCTCAGCTCACTCTCTAGATCACGTCTGCCCCATTGCCTGTACCCCTCATCTTCACTCCCAGGGGCTGGCCTCCAGTGCCAGCCCAACGTGCTGTGGCTCCAGGGCTGCTGCGCTGCCCAGCAGGCGATTGACAGCTCACTGCAGGCAAGAGGGAAGACTCTCTGCCACGGAAAACATCTCTTTACCCTCCAAATCCTCCTTTTCCAACATTTCTGCAAGGCTGCAGCATCTCCCCTGAGAGAGCCTGACAGTGGGAGAAGCCCAAGTGCCCAGGACAGCACGAGTTGCCTGTGCCCGGTGCAGCAGAGGCCCAGGCGCCGGCACACAGCCTGGCAGGAGAACCACGCTGGGTGCAGCCGCAGGTCCCAGGCCCTGGCTCCCAGCCCCCTTCTGCTTTTGGTTCCTTCCAAGAGCACCAGAGCCCCCGCTCCACCCCCCGGGGCTGCAAATTGGGTCCACGTTTCTGCAGATGGTGAGTCAATTAAAACCATCTCTTTTTCCGCCCCAGCAGGGAAACCTGGACCATGTGGTTTCCCAGCCAGAAACAGGCGGTCAAAACAGCATCTGGGTGGAATGGCCAGGGGGATAAGGGATTCGACTCCCTCACCCACGCTGGTTGATGGGGAGAGGGGCCAGGGTGGCATGGCCAGTGCCACGGGGACACGAGGAAGGGAAAACCATTCCTGGACAATTCCAGAGTATTTCAGACATTTGGTAGTTCAGGAGAGGAAGGACTGACACGGTGAGGAGAAGAAAAAGAAACAGCCATTTCCCCTGCAGCAGAGTGGGGAAAGGTGATGGAAAGGAGCATAAGCACACACGTATGGGTGCGTGAGGGCGTGCATAGGTGCATAAGCACACACAAATATGCATGGAGGCCCAAGAAAATTGGCCCCTGCACCCCCGCAGCAGCAACCACCACCTCCCATTTCATGTCATCTTTCGGTACCTGGCTTTAGCCACTACTCGGCACACACAGCTGAGGTGACCTCACACCACGGTTGTCCCCAGCACCCATCATGCCAAGCATGACAAGCTTTTTGCAGGGGACAACAAAGTCCACACCGAGCCCTGGGGCCGAGCTGAGCTCCTACAAGCACAGGTTGCTTGATCGAGCACTCCAGCCCCATCCCTGTGCACCCCAGGTCTCCCTCAGTCCTGACCGGCAACATTAGGGATGTTTTCCTGCCCTCGGGAAGCATTTTGGGAAGAGCACAAGCTGCCAAGCAGGCCAGCAACACACGTCTTGGGCTGTTCACACAGCGCCGAGTTCTGCCATGGGCTGGTAACTCCAGGATTAACAAACGCTGAGGAGAGAGGCTGTTTGCGCTAACGACTTGGCTGGTTTCCTCACTTCAATTAGTGTGCAAGAGCTTGCTATGCTCTGAGGGCCTCCTGGAGAGCGAGGGCAGAGCAGGCTTGGGAGTTTTAATATTAATAATGCTGAAAGCCAGCCAGAAAAAAATCCCAAACCTTGAAACCAGACTGGCAGTCATCTTTAATTCTGTGCATTACAGGCGCTGGAAGGAGACACAGCCTGGTTGGTGCTGAGGACCTGGAGGTCACCCTGCAGCCAGCCCAGTGCCTGGGAAGAGACCCAAGCCACAGTCGTGACCTCAACATGCTGCCCCCCAGAAAGGGCACAGGTCCTCTTCGTCCCCCAGGCTGCAACGTCCACTTACTTTAGGACTCTGAAACCTTCCTCTTCCCCCAGCATCTACAGAGACCTTCTTGCTGCTCAGCAGTAGGGAAACCGAGGCTCAGAACGATTGCAGTGCAGCTCTGCCCATACAGGGACTGCTCCGCATCTCCTCCTGCCAGCACCCTGCTCCAAAAACCTCTCTCCACTGCCCTACTTTCTTCTGCATCCCTGCTAGGATGCATAACAGCCCCTATCTGGCATTTCAGCCATAGGCCATCACCCTCCTGGAGCAACCTGCACCAGGATCAGGCCAACAGGAGAAGCAGCTGCCCTGGCCGGAGGGAGCTGGGCTGTTCTGCCTCACAGGGGCCAGGGGGCTCCCCTCTGCTTGGGGCAGTCCTGCCTCATCTCCACGCATGTTATCCCATGGCTTCTCCCCTCCCTGCCCCCGGATTTCAGGAGCGGGAAGGCAGGGACACGGCGTCCCTCTAAAGGCAGATGGGCCGCGGTGCATTCAGTCACGAACAGCCGCGTTGCGCTGCCTAAATTGGAGGCGCAGGTGCTGGCAGGCACTGGTGCCTCCATGCCCTGCTCCAGCGCTGGGTGCTGAACGACGTGCTTGGCAGGAGGGGGGCTGCGTGCTCCCCCACTCCAGCTTTTCCCTTTCCCTGGGTGCCCAGCAGCAGTACCTGCCCCCGGGAAGGGGAGCTTCGACCCCAGGACCCCCATTAAAGCCCTACTGAAGAAGGGGCCCCCAGTTTGGGCTCTTCCCTCCAGATCCTGGCTCCATACCACATCCGTTCTCTGCAGGAGGGATGGGATGGGGCTGGCTCAGCACTTTGCTGCAGTTAAAGAGCCTGCCTGGAGTCAGCCCGAACCAGGAGAAGGTTGCGCTGTGCCCACTGCAAGCGCTGCTCCCCCCTCGTTGTCTGGGACATCACCCCTCGTCAAGAGGACGCGCCGCGATGGGGATCGATGGACTGCAAAGAAGCTGAGCTGCACAAATGCACTTTATCGACCGATCGAGCCAACCTGCTGGGAAACAACCCCCCCCCTTTACAGCCCAGAGCAGCAAAGCACTTTGCCGGGTCGCCAGCCAGGACAAGGGGGAGGTGGAGGAGGCTGCTGCAGGGGCACGAATCCCTGCCGCACTGCACCAAGCCTGTTTGTCCCCACCGTCAGCCTGCGGGGGAAACTGAGGCACGGAACTGGCACTCTCAGGTTGTTTCTACCCTCCCGGCTTGCATTGTGGAGCAGAGGAGGGGATGCTGCATCCCAGAGCCCTTCCTTCCCCTCAAGCCTGGGTCCAGCTGCTCACAACGAGGGGGAGACGATGATCAGGGGCTGCCCCCCTCAGCTCGGGGCCGGTGATGCGATGTGCAGGGTGCGCGACAGCCGCGCCGCGCCTGCCACCTGGTGGCCTGGGGACGCGGTGACTCCCGCTCCTCGCACACGGTGCTCCCTGGAACTGAAAATTCCCAAACTTGGCTTCCTCCGTCCTCAAGTGCAAGGGGGAAGCAAGAAGGGATTCATCCCACCCTGAAAAGCAGCCACAAGGAGCTGCCCTCGACGCACAGATGGACGTTGCGCAAGAAGGGATGGAAGAGCTGCTCTTGCTCCATCCTAAACCTTCCTACTCCCACGCAGACGGTGCTGGGCAGCATTTCTCCGTGGGGACCGACTGGTCTTCCCCGGAGAGGCTGAGCAGCCAGAGAAATCAGCAAAGGCAGAGCTCAGCGCTGAGCCCAACCTCTGCTGCTCACCTCGGCTCTCAGGAAGAGGACACAAGGGTAGCGCTCAAGGCAGAAGCACAGGCAGAGGAACTCAACGCTAACTGAAACAGCAGCAGAAGGAAACCTGTGGCGAAGAGGCGGATTGCTGCCTCTTGCAGCTCTGTAGCACTGTGCCCACGGAGGACAGACCCAAGCTTGGGGGACAGAGATCTTGTGCCAGGCTCATCCCCCAGCCCACAGAGCCCAGTGGGCATCACTCAGCAGCTCCTGAGCACGGCCTAGAAGTTGCAGGACACATTTTCGCTCATCCTCTCCTGCTCCTCTAACCATGACAGGAAAGGACACAAGGAGATGCAGCCCTCCACCAGCCAGCTTCCACACTGAAGCTCCGAAAAGACTGAGCAAGGCACAGCACAGGGGTGAAAGGAAACCGAAGAGCAGAGCACTGTGTGAAGGAGACACGACTCCAGCATTGAAGTCTCATCAAGGAAGAAGCAGAACCAAAGAAAGGACAAGTAGCATTGGCAAGTGGTTCTTCATTCACCCACTGAGAAACAGAAATAGTATCGGTTTTTGATGTATTTCTTTTGGAAATGAGCCAAACTGGCAACTAGAATCAAAGTCTTCAAAAAGTCTATACAAAGATGTATCATACAAAATGTACAGGAAAGTTGTCCAAAAAAAAAAAAAACCAAAACAACCAACCCAGAAACAAACCAAACCAGACAGACAATACAACAAAAGGAGAGCGAAGACGGTGTGAAACCACAGCGAACAGGTCCTGCTCCTGCTCAGAGGGGCAGGAGCGGCATCAGGACAATACGCTCCGAACACAAAATACATTACACTATGTACACGATCATATAAAGATCAGCATCCCCTTTGGTCTAACCAGGAACTCTCCAGCATTAAGTTGGGGCAGTTCAGACAACCTGCTCATGGAAGTGTTTACATGCTGAGAGGGATAGAAGTCCCAAGGGAATGAAATGGTCAACTCAAAACCATAAAACCAGAATACAGCCAGGCCACCAAGGCTACGGAGTTTAACAGTCAGTTCTGGCTAACAAGTGCTTTGTAGACCACAGCGTGTTACTCCATCTCCGTGAAGCGAGCAAACATGGCTTTCCGCACCGCATCCTTGTATGAATCTGCAGTGGAGACACCATAGGAGCTACCCTTGGCTCCCAACCCAGCTCCTCTCATTCGCACTTGGGCCTGCAAGGGAAGAGAAACAGGCTTTGAGCTCTGCACTGAGAGGCCACACCACCACACACATCACCGCAACACCCCTCAGTCCAGCCAGCTTCCCAAGCCCCCCAGGGATCTCACAGTCATAAATGCTGACACCAGTTTAGACTGCACACAATATCCCATGCTTGCTGGCTTCACGCTGCTCCGGCCACACCCCAAGAGCAGCCAAGACGGAACTGTGCAGCAGTCCCACCTCAGCCCCAGCTTTAGCACCCAGTGGGACCAACAAGAGCAGGAGCTAATGTGAACAGGCAGCTTTGCTTCTCTCCTTCCACAGATCTTCAGCAGCAAATGCTTCTACATAAAAAAAGGCACTAAACCTCCTCAAGGAAGCATCCATCTCTGCTCACCTCAATGGGTGCTGTGATGCCCTGGCATTTTCTTCCCAAGCCTGAGCCTTCCCTCCAGCCCATGGCCTGCAGCATCTTGTTGCCTATGTTACTGTTGTCAAGGCCATCTTTGGTGGGCTGCTCATAATTACTGCAGGAAGAAGAAGAGGAATCAATTAAACTGCTCATCATGTGCTGAAGCGACTGCAAAGAAGCTTTTGGATACATACACTGTGCCAGCGTCATAGACCTTCTTGCGTTTTGGCTCCGGGGGCTCTGGGATGCCGTACTTCTCCCGCCTCTCTGCTGCTCTGTCTCTGTATTTCATCTGCAAGAGGTAATCAGACTTGGTACTGATTTAAAGATGCTTTTTTTTGTATTTGAGCTATGGAAGTGAGTTAAATGCCCACTATTATAGCAAGCTGTCCACTGCAGCCTGCTAAAACATGGCTTGAACCAACACCAGCAAAAGGAAAGCCTCAAACACAAACCCTCGAGCACTTTAGAATCTGCACTAGGGCCAGATTCTTCCCTGCTTAAGCAGAAGCTGTAGGATATGGGACACTTTTCTCTCTATGTAACAGGACAGCTCTGAACCTTGACCCAAGAAGGAGTTGGCTTACAAGGATAATCTCAAGTGATGTGTGGCGGGATAAGGAGAGCTCAGCAGAGCATCTGTGCAGGTTTTCCATTAGCTACTCATCTGCTCATCTCAACACTGACCTCTCTCTCACGCAGTTCCAGGGCTTCAAGTTCCTGCTCTGAAAGCTTTGATCGCCTGTAGATATCCATGTTTTGCTGAAACAGAAGACACTGCTTTGAGAGCATGAAACGCATGACAGTTCCTACTTAAATAAGCACCCATCTTCTTAGAGAGCAAGAACCCATCTGCAGCTTCAAGAGGAATGTTTTTCCCCAGAACAACGTGCGCCACTGCTTTGTTTACACAGTGAACTACAGCAACCAACAACCTTCTTGAAAGCACAGCGCAACTACCTTGTGCAAGTCGGACAGCTGCTGGTGCCGAATGAGAGCGTCTTTGTTTGGGAATTGCCGTCTACACAGCAGACAAGCCATCTTCTTCCAGTCAGTCAGCTTCTCTTCCTCATTCTCCATTCTTTCCAGTAAGTCCTCATCGTTATCGCTGTCACCACTGTAGGCAGCCACCAGGCCCCGCTGGAAAGGAGGGACAGTGTTAAGGGGACTGCAACAGCATCACCACAGCTCCGAGGAGAGCCCAGAAAGAGAACACAGGCTGTGGATGCGTTCATTGCACAAGAATGGCATCACTCTCTCTAATTACTAAAGATGAAAAGCAACTCAAAAGAACCACATACTACAGTGGCCACGAGGCTAAGCTCCCACTAGCCAAAGAGTAATTTGAGTACAGAGTTTTTAGAAACCTCAAAACCTCAACTGAGCTCGAGGCTAGAAACCACAGCTCTTCTCAGCATATGTCAAGTCACCCAGACTACTGCACTCACACCAGACCATGGTAACCACCAAAATGTTTTACAGGTGATGCCATGGAAATCCAGGTTGGAAAGCAGCATCTGCTAGACCTCCTCTGAAGTGCTTTACCAGTAAGCTTTGGGAATAGCTTCATCGGGTATTTCGTACTCACCTTGAGTGGATTGTCATCGTCCCCGTTTTTCATCACATCTGGCAAGATTTGCTGTCTCTCGGACAGAGCTCCCTGCACAAGACAAGAAAACCATGAGCACTGAGCTCTCTGCCACACCACACCTGGTTGTGTGCTACTGCCAGCACCTTCACCTTTTTCTCAAAGAGGGCAAAGCCCGCATCTGCAGCTGCCGATTCTTTCCGCTCCTCCTCCCTGGTGCTCAGTGGCTGGAAGCTGTTCTTGAAGTTTTCTTTCTGCTTGTTCAAGCTCTTTGCCCAGCGCTCCATGTCTTTAGCAATCTGAAATGCAGGCAGTGATTAGCTCCCCTCAGCTATCCATCTCCTGTAACACAGATTCAATCTCGCATACAGTTCCCAGAACAAATCAACCCACTACCTTTTATTTTTACATCACAGGACACTGGATGTAGTGCAGCTGTTTCTCTGTATACAGTGTTCAAAGATACCGCAGCTTTCTTGTTTTACTGTATTAACCCCCTTCTTATCAATCTAATCCTCTAAGTGACAGCTCAGTTATACTCCCACTGATCCTGGCGTGATTCCATATGTTCCTCCTATGCAGAGCTTATTTCTGCACTGAAGCTTTGCCAAGTCCACCTCTCCCCAGCCTTCTATAAGGCCTGCACATTGCAGACATGCACCCCATTGAGTAACATAAGATCTCCTTTGTCACGGAAAGAGAATTATTAACCCATTCCACAGACTTTAGCCCACCTGCGGTTCCATTTTGTCTTTTACCTGTTGAGCTGTTTTACTCTTAGGCTTCTCTTTCTTCTCCTTCACTTCTTTGGTGGTGGTTGTGGTAGCTGTTTGTTGGTATGTAGCGCCTTCCGCAGCAGGCAGGTAGGTCTCCTTTTCACCATCCCAGTAAAGATACTGCTGGGTTAAGGCATTGTAGTAATACTGCCGGGAAAAAGAAAGAGTCAGATAGTTAAACACCTCATACCAGTTCAGCTTCCAAGGGAGAACCGAGCAAGCCATCCGATTCAGACTACCACACTGAATGGGAAGGCACTTTGCAGAGTCCAAACAAGTTCTGCAGACCCCGCAAAGAAATCAAAAAGCATGAAGTGGCCAAAACCTCGGTCCCTAAACACAGTCATTCTGCCCAGCAGCATTATGGAGAACCTTTTGCCTCTCCCAAAAAGATGACCCACCAGAGTCCAGAGCTGGGTGCTCTTTGCTGTGAAATAGCTCAATGAAATAGCTCGGTTACAGTGTCTGTGATAAGTGTCAATCCTACATGGCCAAACTGTGAAGAAAAATTAAGGAAAAGGTAGAGAAACAGGGCTACGCCGGAGGGAAGTCAAGACACTGCTGAGAGTTATCTGTTACACTGGGTACTTCGTGCACCTCAAAGTTACTTGCACTCATACGATGAGAGACAGGGAACTAACGGACTTTAGCAGTTAAAACAGGTGGGAAGAGCTTGTGTTTACCTGGGAATTAGGATCATAGTAGAGCCCTGTTACAGGATCATAATAATATCCTGAAGATTCATCGTATTGGTAGGTGGAAGTGTCAGGGACAGCTGTAAAAAAATTAAAGTGTGGTCGTTCCAGTCGAATTCAGACAGGCATCGTTCTACATGTCAGGTACAATTCCATCATTACTAGCAGCCGTGACAGCAGACGTGCCTGTAAAGGGCTCTTCATCACCTGTGCAGAATGCACCCTCCAGGAACAGCTTCACCACTGAGATACGGTGATAGAGCACTCTGCCACAGCCAAGTCTCTCTTATACAGTGACAGACACCTGTCCCCAAGAGTAACCCCCCATTGCTTACCATACTTGGTTCCAGGGACTACGCCAGTCGGAGGAGCCGTCTGTGCCTGAGTGTTGGTCGTAGATGCTGCTGACTGCGTCTGAAAAAACAAACCAGGAACCCCAATTAGAAAATCTGTCAACAAGGTGCAAGAGAACCAGGACAGAGCCAAAGCACACGCCAACATACAACTAACTCCTCTTCATGAGTTCAATTAGCACACTATCACTGACAAGGAATGGCGGATGACTTACGAATACACGTGCTGCAACTAACCCGTGGACACTCAGCAGCTTTGCTGTACCACCCACTTTAAAAAGCAAAGGCCACAGCTAAGCCCAATATCCCACATAACACTGGCATTGAAAGCAGAGAGTAATTAGTGCTGCAATTACCGTAGAGTCAGGTGAGTTTGTCTGTTGATTATATAACTGAGGACTCTGGGAGACAACTGCAGCTGTGGTGGTAGTGACCGGAGCTCCTGCCAACGGAGAGCAATAAGCATTAGCCGACTAATTTGTAAAACAGTACTTCATACTAGGGCTAAAATTACTTTGTTTACAGCTTCAGCTCCTAAATCCAGCTCCAGCAGCCAAACAAGGCAATAGATGTTCAAAAGGAGACAGATACACAGTGGTTATTTTCTGCCCAGACAAGGAATAGTTTCCTTTTCAGGAGGAAATATTCTGCTCCCAAAGCAGAATATCCTGGCCTCTGACAGCTGCTAGCAATAAAGATTTGTGTCTAGAGCTGCTTACACAGTTCTCATGAGTTCAAGGCTTTGTCAACAATCTGAAACAGAGGCTGCTCTCTCATCTTGCAAGACTAGAGGCCCCACTTGAATGGATTTGATACGGTTCTCTAATAACACATACTCATTCAGACACTCTGAGAGCAAAACGAGCCAAGTCTCTCCCTTTTACCCAGCAAACTAATGTAAAGGCTAAGATAAAAAACCACTGCTGCAAAATTATCATTACAAACAACAGCGTCTCTCAGACGTCAGAAGTACTACCTGATATGGTAGCTGTGTCTGTGTCCAGCACTCCTCCTTGATTTTGGTAGTACTGCTGATAATCCTGGGAGTACTGTGAAAGGAGATGAATGTCAGTGCAAGATGAACAATGCCCAAATGACAATCACCTACTCGTTAAAGAGCACAACTGCCACTACTAACCTGAGCATACTGCGTGTAGCCCTCCTGTCCCGACTGGAGGTAGCTGTAGTCAAGGGTGCTGCCCTCTCCAGTCTGTGGCTGAAATTCAAGCACATAATCTTTGTGAGGGACAGATATGTTGCTGCATTTAAGAATTTCAACACCGCTTAGGCTTCAGTGTAACTGTTAGAGCAGATCTGTCATAGTAGCTTGGGTCAGTTCAACCAAGAGGGCAGAAGTGGAATTTCATGCACTACATTTTCATTTCAGGAATTCAGCACTATGAGTATGAGCCTCCAAATCGTACCTGAGTGGATGACCACTGGGCTGCAGCAATGGCTGTACTTGCCACTGAGAAGGCGCTGACTCTGTTACCATCTGGGAGAAGTAAGTCTCTGTAACAACAAAAGTCACACATCTGAGCGACTGTTGCTTTTTTCTCAAGTGTTTCCCTATGCAAGGGGGTAGAAATCACTCTTACATGTGGATTTCTTGGCAGTTTTTAAACATTCTGATTGTAATAAATGGGCCAAAGCACTGCTTGGCAAGCAAAAGAACTTTAGGTTCTTTGTTGAACAGTCAATGCTAAGTAACCAGGTCTCCAAGGAAACAACCCTGCTGCGTATACAAGCAGTTACGATGTTATCTTCAGAGGACTGGAAATAAGGATGGCAGAAACACTGCTTTCACTCTCCTCACACACAGTGAAGAGCAAGATGCATGCAATACAAGACAAGGGATGCAAAACTTCAGTGACAGTGATCTTAATAAGAGCCTGGGTGACAACAACAACAAAAAACCAACCAACAACTGCTATCACAACTCACTTTCTCGCACTCTTTGCAAAGTCAACACCGATCGTTTTGCCATCAATTTTTAATGGTGGTTGAAGACTCTGTAAAATCTGCAGCAGCTGAGAAGCATCCTACAATAAGAAATACTCATTATAACAGGCAGGTTACTGAGGAGGATCCACAAGTTCCCAAAGCTCCATCTTTTCACATACAGCCACTGAAACCAGCTACAGCTGCAAAATCTCAATCCTTATACTATACACATACACAGAAAAGCACAATGGGACTTCCCACAACCCACGTGCAAACAGTGCAGATTTCCCCGAGTCACTGAGCACTGAACATGTTCTAAAATCTAAACTTTATAAAGCAAATATTTGTCCAAATTACTCTGAGATGGAGGACAGCAGACTGAGATCATGCACCCATTTCCATCCAAAATCTGTTCCACACTGCCTAAAGCAGGTCCAAACAGATCATGCTGCTGATTGAGTTTGGTTTATAGCATGACTTAGGTTGGAAAAGACATTTAATATCATCAAATCCAACCATAAACTTAACACTGCCAAGTCCACCACTAAACAACGCTTTCAAGTGGCGCACCCAATTTTAAATAGCTCCAGGAACAGGGACCCTTCAGGGACCCTTTGCCAGTATGTGACCTCCCACTCACAGTTAACAGGTTTTCCTTCTACCTCACTGCCATCTCCCATGTTTCAATTGACAGTTATTGCCTACTGTCCTACTCCATGTACCCTCAAGAATTCATTCCTGCTATCCCTCTACCCTCCCACTGGATGATGCAGATGATCTCCCCTCTCAAGGTGGAAACAGCCCAATTCCATGCAACTTCTCCTACAATAGATATCCCAGACCTTACCCTTTGTAAATTTAATACAATCTCGGACCACTGTTTTTGTGATCTAGCACAAAATGTGCCTTCAATCCAGAACAGAACTCTGCTACAAGAACAGCCTTCTAATGTGCTCAACATCCCAACACCTTCTTTCCAAACCGCAGCCAATGATGAAGGGCTTCAACACACTGAACGTCAATGAACCCTTGGTGAACTTGCGTGGTCCTTCAGACAGCTCAAAGACTCTAAATGCTTCGTCTACAGAAGCAAGTTAACGAGCTGTTTCTCTCCAACGCATCGGTAAGGCCCTCACCATGGCAGAAGACAGCTGCACAAATGCAAAGCCTCTATTCTGCTGAGTCTGCTTGTCTTTGATAAGACGAATATTATTGACTGCCAGAGACGCATACGGAGACAAGGCAGTCATGATGGATTCCACTACAGTGTGAGGAGCAATGTTTCGGAGAATGATGGCTGAGGAGAAAACAAAGGATGAGATTAGCTGTGCATGTAACAGCTTTCCAAAGTACTTCGAGTTCTTCGGAGGGCAGTCTAAGGTACAGGAAAGATTTTAGTATCTGCGTTTGTATTTCACGTTCTACAAAAAGGCAAAGAGATAACTTACTATCACAGTAATAATCCACAGACTGAACGGCTTCTGCTGCTCCAGGCGGCACCTCCTGTTCTGAATCTTCACAGGAGAAGGAAAATATTTTAGTCACAATATGGCTCGCTCACTCAAGCCCCGTTTCACATGACAGCCTAGGACCCGTAGTGAACTCTGTTTCTTAGTCTCCCACAAAATCAAGCACAGCCAAAGAGATCAATGTAACGTACCGAATTTGTCTGCTCCACAGCGGAAGCATTTTAGCCTCCTCCTGAAGTTGTAAAGGCAGCACTGTGAGGAACAAGAAAGGCCTAGTAAGAACTCAGGTCATTTGTAAGGACTCTGGCATTTGCTGTCCCAACAGCGAGAGCAAGACATTCACACCAAGTACCACAACGAAGATAAACACAGCAGAATAATGGAGAACAGCAAAAGGCACCAGTGTACACATCAGAACATCCCAGCTACCTTTTTCCTAGTTCTCCTGAATTATTCAGTTCTTTTTAACTGTGTAGGCTTCAATTCACAATCTAAGGCAGTTTACTACTTTAAAAAGCACCATGTTAAAATCAAACAGACGCTTGGAAACAAGTTATCATTGTGGGGAAACAGTGTAGTGGACAAACAGGCCAGTCTTCATCTCACTGAATCATCTCCGCATTTGAAGGAAGAACAAATGAGAAGCACACAGCTCAATAACGTCATGTTCCAGTAAAGCTCATTGTCCAACCTGTCTTCTAGGGAAACATCTCTACCCTCTGTCTACTTTGCCCCCAGAGCTACGACACTTCATTCCTGCATTTTCCTATTCCCATGATGTCGTATGAACCCACAGTTGGAGTGGGTGTGAATGATGCGTCACTTCAAAACCCTGAGACAGTAAAGAAGGCTGAAGCAAATACGAACTCCTTCTGATAAAAACACTATACCTTGTTGCAGAGCCAGTCCTCAAACTTAGGCCTGGGGTTGCTGTAGTGCATCGCAATCTGCTTCCCCTGAATCACCAGCTTTTTCTGCAAAAAAAGCAGTTTCAATTATTCCTGTATCGAGGCACACATGTTCATTTTCCCATGGCAGAGCACCCTTCGGAGGAATCAGTGCTCCTGAATTAAATGGACAACATGTGGGGAGGATGTGGAGGACAACCACCGCCACCTACACCCTGCCCAGCCAATCCTGCAGAGAGGAGGACGAGGGCAGTAAGAGAATGGGATGTGGAGCAAAGATAAACGGAATCAGGGAGTGTTGAAAAAGCTGCCAAACGCTAAACGCTGACATGGAACCAGGAAGTGTCTCGAAGGAGACAAAGTCCTAACCTGCTGCATTCAGGATTAACACAGTTTTACAAGTCTCTTTGCCCCCACATTTCTAGTCACTTCTGGTATAGCACTGAGCTGCTTTTTAAACATGTCCTTAGGTGACTGCTTCATTTCTTCCCCTACTCCAAATACCCCAGACCTTTAACAACAACATTTGGGATTGCTTTTCCAAGCATTTTCTTCACAAGTGTCCCTTTGACAATACTGTAACTTCTCCCAAAGGGACCCTACTCAGACTTCTTGGAGGCTGGATTACAAGTGCCATCAACTGAAATGCAACTCATTTTGTGAGTGGTTTCCTTTGGCTAAAGCATCAGTTCAATTGGAAGCCTGCACGAGAGGTTCGTGTTCTTCATTCAGGCAGGAGCTCTCCAAAATGAGTAACTCAGACTGCAAGTGAAGCTTCTCCAGGAGTAGGAAAAGTTCATAATGCTTTCAGAACATCCTCTTACTCTGACTTTAGAGGAGTTAGAAATTTACACCCTATTTAAGAAGCCTTGACTCTCAGCCTCACACTTCACCAAGCGTGGGTTTTTGCAGAATGCCCTTTCATGGCCATCAACCTATTTTAGTCAAACAGGTGGAAGCGCATGTGGGAAAGCGCATATTAAAGAGGCCAAACCCCAGGCATCTTAATAGAAAAAAATACTTTTAAAGCAGGTTAGCTTTCTGCAGAGGTACCACAGAAGTGCCAGGACCAGTGGCTTTTCTGATAACAGGGTCTGACACAGATCTAGCACGTAGCATGAACAAGCCTCTCACATTCTGCACAACTAAATAGGGCAAAGCCATTTTCTCCTACCGGCAGGAGGGAGGGTTGGAGGGCCCAGCACCCACTGGATATGCACACATAGAAACAAAGCTGCTGGCACAGTTGCAGTACATGATTCTTTTCATCTAACAGTCAGCAACCGGGCTGCTGGGGAGTCTATGGTTTCCCTGCTACTAGGGTGGCTGGTTACTGGAGTGAATTTGAATATGTTTCAATAAATTATGCATCAGTACAGCTTTGTATATATTAAAACGATCTTGTTTCTGCAAATAAGCTAAGCATTAATCTACTGCTATAAACTCTCTTGCTGCATCTCCAAACCTACTGAGCAGCATGTCACAAAAACAATTTGAACGCTGCTCTCTGGCTGGGAAAATCACTTATGGTATGGGACATGTGGAACACTATTCCAGCATGAGGCACACAGCAACATCCATCTGCTGGATCTAACAGCCTACAAATCCATTACAGTTCCATTTCTTTACGCATAAAGCGAACAGAGCAGAAAACCATTCCTCATGCTGCCCAGCATCAGATACACACATTAAATTCTCAGCTGCAAAAGAAATGCTTTAACGCATTTTGCTCACTTTGGCAGTATTTTTAGGTTCTGCTGTTAAAACAGATTAGGAACATTCAAAAAGGAGCAAAAGCCAGCGAAACTTGTTTGAAGCACAGATCTCCTTGGAAAGGAAACTAAAGGACTCTCACCACATTTTGGCTCCTTATCAAATCATACTCCAAAAAAAGCCAAAATACACAGTGTAATATATATGACTATACCAAATCCAGCTGAAATACATGTGCTTTTCCTCTGGAAGAGCCAGTTCTCCCTTTTTAAACAGAGGAACATACTATTGCCATGAACTGGCAGGATTAATACCAACGGAACACAGACATTTGGTGTTTTCTCTGGTGACAGAGAAGGAAACACCAAGTGGGAATAAGGTTTTGTAAGGAATAGTTACTAAACATTCATGAGAGGAATCAAAATGAATATTTTAAACAATGGTACATTTTACCAAGGAGTGCTCAAACCAGATGATTTTCTTTTCCTAACGTTACTTGATATTTTGTCCTGCTGTTACAAGTTTTAATATATACAAAGCATTTATTCCTTTAAATCAGTGTTACGGAACAAACCACTCCTTCCACCTTTATTTTTTTTCCTTTTTTTTTTTTTTTAAACTGTACAGACTTGTTCCATTTTCAGGAATATCTAGACTTGGTGAGTGAAGCAACCTGATTGGCTTCCATCCAGCTGGTAGCATCTTGAAAGTGATAAAACTCCACGAAGGCGAAACCACGGCTTACACCTAGAGACAGCATTCAGATATAGACGGGATACTTGTGTTAGTCAGTTCCTTTAAAACAGGCGAATCTCTCTCCAACTGCTTCATTACTTCACGACAAAGCAGCTTTACAAATGCGACGTCAACTGCTGGGATCTGCTCGATATTTTGCCATGGCAAGGAACCAAGCTGCCTTAACTGGCTACATTTCACTCCATTTGAATCCATGTTTAAAGGTAACCATGCAACAGACTACATACTATTAAAACAGGTTTATGCTACTATTACTTACCAATACCTGTTAACAAAAACCCCTGTAGACAGACTTCTTTTAACATCTTGACCAGCTATCTAAAAGTCTTCCAAAAAGCCACATTCCTTAGCCATGGCAAACCTTTTATTTTTTTTTTTTTTTTATTGCATGTGCTTGCAGTTTGGGGACAATTCTGGATACTCTTTTGGGCTGGGGAAGAGGAAGGCGATGTCAAAAACTGGATTAAGAGCTCTCACCTGTCTTTCTCTTCATCAGCCTCACGTCTGCAGGCTGAGGGCCTTCAAAGGACTCAATAAGCTCCCGGATCTGTGCAAGGTATTAAGCAAGAGTTAAATTTTTACATCTTGGCAGACAGCTAGGACAGTCACAGACGAACCTACCTCACGGTCCATACAAGAGGCACACAGAACTGTAACATTCTCAACACTATCTCTGAGAAAAAAGGAAATATTTTGGAAGAACCTCACAAGAGACCAATGAGCACCAGAGAACCCACACAGATCTCTGCTACACTGAAACAACTGTAGTCTTCACTCAGACCACAGAATTCTCCAGAATCTGTATCACTACAATCTTGTATTCCAAGATTATTTGTGTGGGATTTGGCAAACACTGTACTTGCTCCAAAGTTTTTTATGAAGAACACTGCTAGCATCGTCCTCCATGCCTATCTAAGTACCCCTGGCTCCTTGCAAAGGAGAGCAAGGACACTACACTGCAGGGGCCATGTATGCACTCTTCAGCCTCCTGCTGCTACTCTCATCCTCTAACAGTTCCCCTTCTGTTTTTCAGGGGATAAAACAGGTTTCTGAAAAACCTTGTGGCAGTATCATCAAAGAACAAGCAGAAGAAATGTCAGTTCTTCAGCCGTAACAAAGCTGGTTTTATTTGTGGTACAGGCTACATAAATTACTGTGGATAGATGTACAGGAAGAAGAAAGGTTAATGAGTTTTTTCATGTCAGAGCAGCAGATAAAAGGTTTTTTGTAGCTTCTCCAGAAGTTAAATTACATTACATCCAACAGTGCTGCTGAGCAAACTCAAAACTGATCTAAAGCTGCCTGTTTACATGCTAGCTGGCACTGACTTCTTCAGCATACATAGCTTTTTTCCCCACAGTAACAATGGAAAAAGCTGAAAAATGTGTACGTGATCAGAAGTGAAGTAAGGTTAACTTAAGAAAACTACTAATAGTTCCAAGATGGCATCATCTACATTCTGAACATGAGACCAGAACTAAACCCTGCCATAAATTATGCTACAGGTATCTGCTGTAGAGCTACAACACCACCTCAGACAAAACTTCTGAGACGCTGTGTGCAACGTTTGACTGGGTTGTCTCATTCAGATGCAGGAGCCTCCACTTCATCAAGCACTTATGAAACCATCAGACCAGTATTGATTAAAAGAATGCTCAATGTTAGGAAGGTATTTAAAGAATCAAGAAAAATAAAGTAAAATCTCCCTCCCACTTCAGAAATAGTACAAAAGGACTCTGTTATCAACTGATGCACAAAGATCTGAGGCAGAGGTGGAGCCCGTCAGAAAACAAACTGTAATAGCTCAGCTTTTGCAGGGTTCCCACCCCCTTCTCAAATAACAGCTGCAGGCTGGTACTGCAGCCATCAAAACAATCCAGGAAGGAAGGAAAAAATCAAAAAAGTGAGAAATGAAAGCCCAAAGCTCATCACTTTGAGTATCTTTCTATCAAAAAAAGTCAGATAACCACGTAGCAAGCTCGTTTGCACTCGCTCCGTCAGCTCCACAGCAGCCATTTTATGACTCCCACAGCTGTACCCACACAAAGCAGCTCTGTGCAGGGCTGCACTCAGCTGGAGAGCTCAGGGGTGAGCTTCTGGTCTCCACAGAGACCCAGAAAAATTCAATTAGGTGCCCCCTTCTCTTGTCTCCATCTCCCTTTCCTTTCCCACGGGTGGTGGAAGGAGAAAAAAAAAATCTGCCTTTTCCCTCCTGAAAGGAGAAAAAAGCAGGTAGTTTAAAATCCACCCTGTGGGAAAGCATCCAAAGGTGCATAAAGAAGACTATTCACAGATTGTTCTGCCTGGAAGAAACCGGTTAACATTCCACTGACCTCTGTTACTTAACAGCGACAGTTTAAAACCTTTCAGGATTCAAAATGGCAGTGCGACCAACACACCATGGGGCCACCATGATGCAGCTTCCCACAAAATGGCAGCAGCAGAGTACGACGCAAGCTGCCAAGAGCGCCACGCGTTTCCCCGGGTGCAAAGAAACAAAGCCTCTCGCCGGCTACTTACATCGTTCTCTGTAACCGTGATAGGAAGGCCACGTAACATGATAGTTTTGCTTTCTTTCTCATCGTTAATATCGTTCCTGTAGTCGTGCTCTCCGTAGTCGCCATCAGAGTGGTAGCCATCTTCTGACTTATCACTGTTCCTGCGCTCCCGCTCCCTCTGCGAAGCCAGCGCTCAGAATTAACCACCGCAACTTCTAACCGCTTGCCCCCAGAGTGCCACAAAAGCAGAGCATAACAGGAAAAAAAACCCATCTCCCCACACCACCATCTTTCCCAGATTCGGTCCTGGCAGCCTCAGACAGCTGGAGGCCTCGGGACGCCAACGCGGCGACCGACCTTCTCACCCAGGCATCAGGCTCCCAGTCCCCAAGAGGGCTCGCTCCACGACCTCGGGCTGCAGCCAGGCCACCAGCGCCCACCCAAGCCCTCTGCCTGCCCCCAGGGAGGCCAGGGCTGCAGCCACCACTCCCCGCACTCACCTCAGGGCTATCATAGTCGCGGCTATCATAGTCTCTGTCGTAGTCGCGGCTATCGTAGTCGCGGCTGTCGCGACTGTCGTAGTCTCGGCAATCCCGGCTATCATAGTCCCGGCAATCGTAGTCGCGGCTGTCTCGGCTGTCGTAGTCTCTGCAATCCCGGCTGTCGTAGTCCCTGCAGTCTCGGCTGTCGCGGCTGTCATAGTCCCTGCAGTCTCGGCTATCACGGCTGTCGTAGTCGCGGCTGTCGTAGTCCCTGCAGTCTCGGCTGTCACGGCTGTCGTAGTCGCGGCTATCGTAATCGCGGCTGTCGTAGTCGCGGTAGTCATCGTAGCGGTCCCCGCGGCGCTCCTCGCTGGATCTCTTGTAGTCCGAGTCCCTGCGCCGGCTGCGCGGCTCTCGGTCCTCACGGTCGTCCCTTTCCACGATGGAGCCATAACGCCCGCTCCGCTCCGTCCTGCTCACGCTGCGACAGGGCACGGGGCCGGGCTCAGAACGAGAAGAGACCATCGCCATCGCCCCCCCCTCCGCCCCCCATCACCCTCACACCGCCATGGTCCCCTCCCGCCATCGCTCCCCCCCTCCATTTTCCCTTCTTCCTCCCTCTCTTCTCGCCGTCCCCTCGCCCTCCCACCCTCGCTCACCGCTTGTCCGAGCCCATGACGCCGTCCGCGATCCGCAAGGAGCGAGCGCAGCGATAGAACCGCCACCACGGGCCGCCGAGCCCACGCGCGCAGCCCCCTCACTCCCTTGCCACAAAATGGCGCCGAGGTGACTGGACGTCTTCTACCCAGCAGCCACCGCAGCCGCCGCCTGGAAGCTTCCAGGCTTGGCGCATGCGCGACGGGAGCTGCCGGCCGCGAGGTGTGCCGGGATTTGTAGTGCAGAGCTGAGTAAGACTGCCCGGCACCTCCCCACTGCCGCAAGGCATGCTGGGAGTTGTAGTGCGGTGAGGGGAGGGTGCCCCCCCCTTCCAACCATCCTGGATGTTGCTGGGTCTCCTGGCTGGGGCTGTCCCCGAACCTCCCTGTATATTCATACAGATTTTGAGAAACGCTGGTTACATATTCAAGGAATATTGTTTAACCATACACAGAACTTGTATCCCTCACTCTCGAATGTACATCACAGTTCCTTTGTGCCTTCAGAATCATCTGATGCTCTTTATCTTATCTCTTTCCTCATTGTCTCCTCTTGGTGAGCTCAGGTCTGCTCTTTGATCCTGCTGGGGAACTGTCCCNAACCTGTGCCAGTGTTTCACCACACTCCTCAAAAGCCTTTTTTTCCCTTATATTCAATCTAAACCTGCTCTCTTTCAGTTTAAAACCGTTGCTCCTTGTCCTGACGCTACAGACTGGAGTAAAAATCTCCAGTTTTATATATTGAAACGTCACATTAAAGTCTCCCTTGAGCCTTTTCTTCTCCAGGCTGAACAACCCCATCTCCTCCAGCCTGTCAAGGTCCCTCTGGAGGGCATCCCTCCCCTCAAGTGAATCAACCACATCACTCAGCTTGGGGTCACCTGCAAATTTGCTGAGGAGGTACTCAAGTCCCACTGTCTATGCTATTGCAAATGTTAAAATAGTACTGAACATGGTGTGGACCCCTGAAGGACACTTAGACATTGAGCCATGGACTATAGAAGCGGGAAGTGAGGAACCTTTGGAGAGAGTTGTGGGCCCATGGAAGGACCCTTTTACTTGGAAATCAAGGTATGAAGAAGGAAAGAAGATGTAAAGAAAAAGGAATCCTTGGGGAAGCACCTTTTATTCCGCAGGCTCAATCCTATCCACCACATCCCGTTCTCCCTCATGGTCTCCACTCCCCTTGTTCTCACCCCTCTGCCTTCAGTCCTTCCCTGGCCCTGTGGGGAGGCAGCGGGTGGCACACAGCATGGGAGCCTTTGGTATCCTCCTGACACCTCTTGCTGCTTGCTCATCTCACCCTCCTCAGCATGAGCTCCTCCATGCCCTGCAGCCCCTTTCAGGAAGCACCTGTCTCAGGAAAATTAAATCAGTTTTTCTGCCTCCAAGAGAGGGCACAGGGCTGTCCCTTCATGGCAGCCTAGGAGCTACAAAGCCACTAATGCTCTGGCTCTTGCAGCATCCACGTCCCCTCCAGGAAGGGCAGCTCTGTCTCCTGCCTATGCCACCCATCCCCATCGGCTGCCTGGGGGTGTGTACCTAGTAACAGGGCAAGTTTGCTGTCAGGAAGCCACAGTGGTTGCTGGGATCCCTTCAAAACATGCTCAAAGGTCAGTCATCTGGTCCTCCTCCCTGCCTGATCCTCAGCCCTGCCTGCCTGGCAGGGACCCAAGGGAAAAGATTTAACATGCAGAATGACACAGGCTTTAACCCTCCCGAGGCTGTTTGTTGCACAGCGGGTGGAAGGGGAGGCTGACTAGGTGGGCAGAGGGTGGCAGGGTCGCCTGTCATCCGGGAACCACCTGACAGGCAGGCAGGGAGGCAGGCAGACCAGCCAAAGAGTGTCTGCGCCACTCGAGGGCGTGACAGCTGGTTTCGCTGTTATCCTTGTCCGCTGCTTCCTCTTGCCTAGGGAAAAAGTTTTATCTCCAGGCAGGCTGAAGGAGGGAGCAGGTAGGACATGGCCCCTGCTTGCTCTTCTGCCACTTTTGCTGCCTCTGGGACCGCCTGAGTGGCTGGGAGGGGGGCCTGAGTGCCCCCTTCCCATGCCCAAAGCAAAGCACTGTGCCCTTATCTTCTGGGGTGCTGCACCCCTTCACTGGGCTTGGGGGGCATTTGGAGGAGGGCATTGCATGTTTGGGGGGGGGCATGGCATGGTTTGGAGGGGGGGGCTTTGCATTCTTTCCTCTCCTATGTGCCCTGGGGGGCACAAGGCTTGGGGGGAGACCCACTCCTGTGAGTCCCTGGTGAGCTGTCTGGGTTCCCCCCATCCATCCAGGAGACTCTAGTCCTCTTTCAGCTCTTCTGAGCTGGGTTTGCTGCACAAACAGCTGTGTCATCCCATCCCGCCTCCCCCACCCTGTTCACCCCCTCAGCTCCATGTTGCTGGATGTGTCTCCCCTTTGGGTTCCCCTGGGAGCATGAGGGTGCCGAGGGGATCTGCTCCCACCTCGAGCAGAGCGGCAAGGCTGAGACATTTTGGAAGGAGAGGTCCCATCCCCTCCTCCAGCTTGGCTGTGGGATGGAGGCGTAGAGAAAAGGAGGCACAGCCCAGCTGGACTTTCCCCAGAAGGGTGACTTGGCACCTCTTGCCTCCTGCTCTGCTTCCCGCTTCGACATTGCTGAGGGATTAAGGCTGTGCTGGCCCTGCAGGAGTGACTCAGCCATGGCCTCCAAACGCCACGCGTCCTCACAGAAACAGCCAGATGGTGGGAGCAAGAAAGCTAAGGGAGGAAAGGAGGAGGACGCTTGGAGCTCCACCTTGGAAGCCCTGAAAACTGCCCCTAAGGAGAAGCCTTCTGCCACCATTGATGGGCAGTGCCCCCTGAGTGGAACACCAGGTGCCCGGGTAAGAGCAGGACTGAGATATCCAGTGGGGTTGGGTTGGAGGGACCTGGACAAGAGGGATGGGAAGGACTCACAGATCCCCCTGTATCCCTGCTGGGACAACTCCGCACCCTCCTCATCCCCAAATGCTGCTCAGGTGCCAGCTCAGGCCATGCCACTCACTGTAGGTCTACGAGGACTATGACTGCACCCTAAATCAAACCGACATCAAGGCCAACAACAACAAGTTCTACATCATCCAGCTCCTTGAGCACAATGGCGCCTACAGTGTCTGGAACCGCTGGGGCCGTGTGGTGAGTCCAACACAGCACTGCATGTCCCTCCTGCCACGGCTGTCCCCACCCTCCCTCGGGACCCAAAAAGGTCAGGGGTGAACCTGGCGGTCCCCATCCCTTGCTCCTGATCCTAGAGCAGGCAACCAATTGACCCTGCTACAGCCCCATATTGGAAGGGACTTCAAGGATGTGTCACCACCCAACAGGACAGCCCAGCCAGGGGACATGGCACCTGTCACTGGGGTGACAGTGAACATAACACCCCAGCAAGGAGTCCTGGAAGGACCCCCAGACCTAATTCTAGTGGCTCAGCACATTTTTGCTCCCTGCCCCGCAGGCCCCCCTGCTCCCAGGCTGCTCACCCCAGCATGGGGCTGGTGGAGCAGAGATGCGTCGGGGGTCCTGACCACTTCTGTCCCCTGCCAGGGGGAGGGGGGCCAGTCCAAGCTCGCTCGCTATGCCTCCCTGGAATCTGCCAAGAAGGACTTTGAGAAGAAGTTTCGGGATAAAACCAAGAACAGCTGGGAAGCGAGGGAGAACTTTGTGGCCCAGCCAGGAAAGTACACACTCATCGAGGTGCAATCAGGAGCTGGGCAGGAGGTGGAGGTCGTTGTCAAGGTAAGTGTGCGGGACAGCTGGGGCATCATCACAGTGAGGTGGTCCCCACATCCCACCCTGACCCATCAGGCACCAGAACATCTGAACCGGTCAGCTGCATGGGGTGGGTTTTGGGAGGGGGAGAGATCTGGGTGTGAGCTGAAACAGCCTGTGGGCAGAGATTTGGGGTTGATGGGTTGGGGTGGTGTGGGAGGACAACCCAAGCAAGCGTCATGGGCATCTGAGTGGCATCAGTGATGGAAAACACCAGCAGTGCCTGCCTCTTCGCTCTGCTGCTTGAAGGGCCACGCTCTCCCACGGGGCAGCCGCAGTTCCATGCTCCTGCAGCCTCCTGCAGGCTCACAGGCAGCACAGTGATGTTGGGGGTCTGCAGGTGGATGATGTGGATGGGGAAAAGATCCGCAAGCAGCAGGTGCGGCCCTGCACGTTGGACAAACCCACGCAGGACCTGGTGTCCCTCATCTTCAGCAGCGACATGTTCCGGGATGCCATGGAGACCATGAATATCGGTAGGAGGTTGTGGGTGGCTTGGGGTGGGTCAGGGGGTGCAGGCGGGGAGGTGAACAGGGCAGAGGTGCTGGTGGGTTTTAGAGTAGCCCTGCTGACAGCCTGGCACCTAGTGGGACTGTGGTCTCCCCAAGTCAGGTACCCGCGTGGTGCCTGTGGTCATGCTGCAAGTTCTTAGAAGTAGGTATAGGACAAGTGGAGTGGATGAGTTCACTCATGCCCTGTCCTGCGCTGCCGTCCAGACGTGAAGAAGATGCCACTGGGCAAGCTGACCAAGCAGCAGATCGCAAAGGGCTTTGAGGTGCTGGAGGAACTGGAGGCAGCGCTGCAGGAGAAGTCCACATCTGACCGCCTGGAGGAACTTTCTTCTCGCTTCTACACGATCATCCCCCATAACTTTGGACGATCACGGCCACCTCCCATTGACTCCCCCGAACTGCTGCGTGCCAAGAAGGACATGTTGTTGGTGAGATGCTAGGGGATGTGGCAGGTGGCATCCATCCCCACGAGGGCTCCTGCCTGTGGGACAGGGTGGTGCTGGCGGGAGGCTGGCCTTGTCCTGGCCCCCCCAGCACGATGCCCAGTGGTGAGGTTGTCCCTGGTCTGTGCCTGCCAGGTGCTGGCTGACATTGAGGTGGCACAGAGCCTGAAGGCGCAGAAGGTGAAGGAGGAGCCGGAGGAGGAGGAAATTGTCCACCCGTTGGATCAGGATTATGCCCTGCTCTGCTGCAAGCTCTCCCTGCTGGACAAGTCTTCCCGGGAATACCAGGTGCCACTTGCTCCACAGTGCCCCGTGATGGGGGAACAACCGTGCCAGGACTGAGGGCACCCCAAAGGTCCCCACTGTCCCAGGGTGGGGCGCTGCTGGGATGGCTGCCTGCATTCACACTGCCTCTCTCCCTGGCAGCTGATCCAAAACTACGTGAGAAATACTGGGCCCAGACTCAGCATTCTCAACGTCTGGCAGGTGGCCCGAGATGGTGAGGTGAGGAGGAGATGATTATCCCCATTCTGCAGTGGGGAAACCCTGGCTGCACTCCAGGACTGCGCTGGGGCTCTGGGTTTCTTCACCCAAGGTGGTCTGCAGCCCGGCTGGTCGGGGGCAAACAGACTCCCCTGTGCCTCCAGCCTGCTATGGGTGTTGGACTGGGGACACTGGGTGGTGGTCCCCCAACCCCAGGCATCCATGACTTACCCTGTGGACAGCCCTTACTTCTGCTTCTCTCCAGGATGAGCGCTTCAAATCCCATGACGTGCTGGAGCACCGGCGCCTGCTCTGGCATGGCACCAACGTGGCGGTGATTGCAGCCATCCTGAAGAGCGGCTTGCGCATCATGCCCCACTCGGGCGGTCGTGTGGGCAAGGGCATCTACTTTGCTTCTGAGAACAGCAAGTCAGCCGGCTACGGTGAGGGTCTTGGAATGGGCAGGGCTGCTTGGGATGCCATCAGGGTCCATGCAAGCCCAGCTGCCTTTGCAGCCAGACAGCTATGGGCATGGCAAGACCCTTCCCTGTCTTGGTAGCCAGTCCCCGCATGCCAGGGTGGCCTGGGCGCAACCAGATGTGAACAACAGGACTGGTGCTATCATCCCTTTCTTTCATGGTAGTGGTCTGCACATCCGAAAAGGTTGGCATCATGTTCCTGACAGAGGTGGCCCTGGGCAAGCCCTACCACATCACCGTTGATGAACCCTCACTGGTTGAGCCACCTACCGGCTACGACAGCGTCGTGGCTTGTGGCAAGACAGAGCCGGGTGAGCCCTGGGCAGGGGAAAGTGTGAGGTCTGTGGGGCTGGGATGGGCACGGGGTGGGGAGATCTTGGGCTTGACATGGTGTGTCTTCTCACCCAGACCCCGCGCTGGATGAGGAGTTGCTGCTGGATGGCAAGAAGGTGCTGGTGAGCCAGGGCAGACCTATCCGCATGTCCGCCTACAAGAGCTCCCACTTCAGCCAAAGCGAGTACCTCATCTACCGGGAAAGCCAGTGCCGGCTCCGCTACCTCGTCCAGATCCACTTCTGAGGGTGCCTGGGTCCCCCATAGCCCTGTCCCACCACCAGCTGGTGATGCCCACCAGCCAGGAGCACGGTCATGGGGACTCTGGCCACCCCACCTTGGGGTTGCCTGGGGACAGGCCGGTCTGGGGACAGAGCTTTGCCAGTGAATAAAAAAAATGTGTCTTGTACTGAATAGTGCCAGAGCTTTCCTGCCCATGAGGTCGGTGTGGAGCAGGGAATCATAGAATCATAGAATCATAGAACAATCAGGTTGGAAGAGACCCATCGGATCATCAAGTCCAACCATTCCTATCAAACACTAAACCATGTCCCTCAGCACCTTGTTCACTCACACCTTAAACCCCTCCAGGGAAGGTGAACCCCTCCAGGGAAGGGGGAGGGTGGGTCCATGCAGGGGTGGTGGTGGGTGGCTCCGGGTGGGTCTGCAGCCTGTTGTGGCCACCTGGTGCTGGCAGATGAAAGCTGGTGGCTTTGTGAGCCAGAAATCCTTTTCACCTTAGCAAGGCACCGGGCTCATGCCCATCCCCGTGGTGTCAGAGCTGTGGAGGATGAGCAAGATGTGCTGCCCTGCCTGGGCATGGAGCAGCTCATCCATCCTTCTGGAGGGTGAGTGCTTGCCCCCACTCTGATGCCACACTTGGTGCCATGTCTGCTGTCCTGTCCCAGCCTAGTGCCCGTGCCGAGCCCCCCTCTGTGCCCCTGCTCACCTGTCTGGGTCCCCGGGGCGCTGGGGAAGGATAATTCCCAGCTGGGTTACTGCCATGGATGATCCAGAGCACCTGGAGGTGGGGAGGAGACACCACAGACCTGGCTGTAGGTCTGTCCCCTGAGTGCTGGGGACCATGGGGTTGAGCTGCCACAGATTCATAGAATCACTTGGTTGGAAAAGACCTTTAAGATCCTCAAGCCCAACCGTACCTGTCCCCTCCTACAGGAGGACCAGGTTGGGTGCAGTGGGTGCTCGTGCTGGTGGGGCACAGGGCTCAGGGACGCCAGTCCCCCCCTGCCAAGCCCCTGCTGGCTGCTAGGACCCAGCAGCTGTCCCCGTGGGACCAACACGAGTGCAGGCAGCGCCCGGGAGTGACAGCTGGTGCCATCCGCAGCTGGCGGGCGCAGGCAAACAGGATGACGAGCGGGTGATGGGGCGCGAGGAAGGGGGAGCGTGGCCTTGCACAAGGGCTGGCAGCCCCTGATCTGCTGCAGGAGCAACGCCAGCGAGAAGGAGCCCTGGCAAGAAGGAGAACATCACCCACCTTCCCAGGACCAAGGTGCGCTGGGTCTTCTCTGCCAACACCATGGGGTCCCTTGCAGATGGAGCAAGGAGCAGGAATGGGGCAGAGGGGTTCGTGCTGACCCCCTCGGGGCGTGATGCTGTGGTTGGGGCAGGTTTGGGGTTGGGTGACACTCCAGGGATGGGGTGTCAGCCTGGCATAATCGCCTGCTGGTCCCAGCAGAGCTGTCACTGGCCAAACTGGGGACAGCACAGATGCTAGCCCTGGGGTCAGCAGGGTGCTGCGACCTCATCAGGCACCTCTCCCTGTTCCAGCATCTTGGAGAGGTTTGGGACGTCTCTGGGTTTCTCTGTGGCTCTTCTTCCATTTGGTTCTTCTCCTTCATGCCCTGTTCCCCTCCCCAGTAGGCAGGGAGAAGACGGGTGGCCATGATTGTGGTGGGGTTTCCTTCTAAGGGATGCAGGAGAAGAGCCCTTGCTGCCCAGGCACCGGAGCTGCTGACTTAGTCCTCAGAGGGGATGGCAAGCCGAACGGGGCTGAACACCACGGACAACCTAGAGCTGCTCTCTGTCCCCGAGCTGTCCATCGCCCAGGAGGTGGTGGGCCTCTTCTGCATGGTCCTGCTCACCCTTACTGCTTTGGTGGCCAACACCGTGGTGATGATCGTCATTCTCAAAACTACCCTTCTCAGGAAATTCATCTTTGTCTGCCACCTCTGCGCAGTTGACCTCCTCTCTGCCATTTTCCTCATGCCCCTGGGGATCATCTCCAGCTCTTCCTGCTTCAGCAGAGTGATCTACAGCATCGCCGAGTGCCAGGGTTTGATGTTCCTGAATGTCTGTTTCATCAGTGCTTCCATCCTCACCATCTCCATCATCAGCGTGGAGCGCTACTACTACATCGTCCACCCCATGAGGTACGAGGTCAAGATGACCATCAGGCTGGCGGTGGCTGGAGTGATCTTCATTTGGGTCAAGTCTGTTCTCATCACCGTCTTGGTAGTGGTGGGCTGGCCTCAAGGCAACGGGGCTACCAGCGCCAGCCGCTGCACAGTCTACTGGAGCCCCGGAGCCTACAAGACAGTTTTTGTGATCATCTTCAGCACTGTCTGCTTTGTTCTGCCCACCATCATCATCTTTGCTGTCTACTGCAGAGTCTACCGCGTGGCGCGGACGGCATCCCTGCAGCGCGCGCCCGTGCAGGCACCGGCGGTCGTGCCGAGGTACCGATGCAACTCCATCGCCAGCCAGGTGACCATCATCACCACCCGGAACCTGCCGCTGCCCAGACTGATACCAGAGCACTTTTTGGGAAGCAACAAGGCCATCCTCACCTTGGTCCTCATCGTGGGACAGTTCTTGTGCTGCTGGCTGCCCTTCTTTGCTTTTCACTTGCACTCCTCTGTCACCGCTGGCGCAGTGGGTGGTGGGCATGGGGAGATGGTGGTCACCTGGATTGCTTACTCCTCCTTTGCCATCAATCCCTTCTTCTACGGACTGCTGAACCGCCAGATCCGGGAGGAGCTGGCCCGTCTCCGGCGCAGCTGTCTCAACCGGCCGCTGGGCCAGGAGCTGTGTCTTTCCGTCTCGGAGGCTTCTGTCCAGGAAAACATCTTGCAGTTCCTCCAGAGAGCAACTTGCACACTGGAGACCCATGCCAGCTGCATCAGCCCCAGCCCCAGGAACAGGCTGGACCAGACCAAGATGGGCTTCCCCATCCCAGCTCAAGCTCCTGAAGAAAGCAGCTGAGAAGCAGGAGGTCCTGTCCCACCATGCTGGGTAGGAGGGTGGGCAGGGGACCTGCAAGAGACCAATCAGACCTACTAGGACCCGGCTTCTTGGATCTGGAGGGGTCCTTGTTCAGGTTTTGCCTTCTCTCTGAGCTTATGGTGGAAGATGGTTTCTTCACCCAGGAGAAGGCATCAGATGTGGGGAAGCCTCATGTCCTTTCTGCAGGGTGAGATTGTCTCTGGTTGCATTGACGTGCCCTCCTCAGGACACAGGATGCCAAAGGGCTATTATGTGGTGGGGCAGAGGGGACCCCTCCATCTCTGTCACCCCACTGGGACCACTTGTGGCCAGTGGGGAAGAGCAGGTGCCCCTTTCATCCTAACCCAGGAGCAGTGGCCCAGCTAACACCACTAACACCAGTAACACCAGGGCCATGGGCACCTTGCTGAGCCCGGAGCCGTCCATCCTTGGTTGTTTAACCCCAAACTAAAATCTAGGGGCAGGAGCTCCTGTCACCCATGGTACCTCTCAGGGGATGACACCTGTGGGGCTGGCTCTGACCACGGCTGTGGTTTTCATGCCGGTGTGGCCGCACACGATGCCTGTGGCCATGCCCTCTGTCCCATCCCCTCCATCTCTGGAGGGACACGGGTGTCCGTGCCAGGCTCTTTATGGACACAGCTGCCCGGCTGAAGCCCAGCCAGTGGTGACACTTGCCAACCAAACCAGGCTGCTGGCCAAGGGTGCGCTGGGGTGGACGTGGTGGCACAGGGGGGTGGGGTGGGGCCATGTGGGGTGTCCCCAGGCAGTGGCAGGTGGAGGGAACTGGGAGCTTGTCCCCCTTCAGTCTTCTTGCTTCTGCAGGGCTTGGGGATGGTGAGCTGAAAGGGACTGAACACCACAGACAACCTAGAGCTGCTCTCTGTCCCCGAGCTGTCCATCGCCCAGGAGGTGGTGGGCCTCTTCTGCATGGTCCTGCTCACCCTTACTGCTTTGGTGGCCAACACCGTGGTGATGATCGTCATTCTCAAAACTACCCTTCTCAGGAAATTCATCTTTACCTGCCACCTCTGCAAGGACCCTGCTGAGGCGATGCTGGAGCAGGATATCACCCCAAACCCATCCACAAAGGTCCCAGGGATGGTGTTGGCACAGCAGGTTGGAAACCTCTCCATGGGGTCTCAAAGTGCCCCATGGCAGGGAGGGGGCTCTGGAAAGACCCCCCCAAGAGACTGGGGCTGAGGGCCAGCGCTCGCCTGGCCACTGGGACGTCCTTCCAACCACAACTCTGTGTCCCTAGAGCTGGGGCTGCCCCTGGGCTGGGGAGGTGTCTCCACCCAGGGTAGAAGATATAATTATTATTTTTTTTTCTTGTAAATTTTATCTTTTTATTAAACCATTGATAAGTTACAAAGGAGGAAAAAATATAGACTTATATATACAGCATTTCCAAGCCAGCAGGGACTGGCTCCGGGACGGGGTTGCTGGGAGGCGATTGCCATGGGGTGGCCTGGGGAGGGGTCCCAGCAGAGCATGGTGACAGGGGATGCCAGGAGAGGCCAGGCAGCCCCTCATCTGGTGGGACCTGCCTTTTGGGTGCCAGGTGGAGGGTAGGCAGGGGCAGGATGGCAGGGTGGGCAGGGCGAGGGGCAGGAGGTGGAGGTCCCACCCCAGCACGGGGCACCCCAGGTTGGTTGGGACAACACACCCCACCCCACAGCAGGACACACGGTCCCCGTGTCAGAAAACCGGGGTGCAGCGCTGCCAGGACGGGCAGTGGGACAGCCCTTGCCTCCAGCAGGCATCGCTACCAGCAAGACCTTTCCCTGGAGTGGGGGGCAAGGAGGTCCAGCCTGGGCATGGGGTGCCTGGCAGGGGCTGGGGGCAGGGTGGGCAGCAGAGAGGTGGCACCAGGTGGCACCCTGGGCCCCCTGCCCGCCCGGTGATGGGGCTCAGTAGGGTGAGAACTTCTGCCGATCAGCCTTCTTGGTGCCGTTGGCTGCTGAGATCTTGTTCGTGTAGGTGGCCGTGCCACCATTGGGACCCGCCATGGAGGATGGGGACAGTGCCAGGAAGGATACCGGCTTCATGCCAATGAAGTTGGAGAGGGAGATGGTGTAGGGGGTGCCCAGGAGGGCCGGAGGGGCTGGGGCGACGGTGGGAAGAGCAGCACCAGAGCCCGGGGTGAGGGGCTGGGGGAAGCCCATGCCGAGGTCCACAGAGCCAGGGCCCGGCGGCGCCTGGGAGGTAGATTTGGCCGTCTCTAAGCTGGGAAGTGAGAAGGATGGAGTGGTGAGCACCACGGTGAAAGAGCAGGTCCTCCACCCCAACCTACCCCTTTCAGGGGGCAGGATCCTCACATCCCACCCCTTCTGTCATCGGTCTCCATGGCACAGCCCGGGCATCCCAATGGGCGGGGCTAAAAGCTGAGACTCAAACTCCATGGAGCCTTGGATTCTGCACCCACCACCTCAGGGCAACAAAGCACCAGCCAGCTCATCCTTTCTGAGGACGCTGGAGTGGGAATGTCCTCCAAAAGCTGTGGTGCTGTGGAGGTGCCACCCCTCACTAGCAGCCAGCACGTTTCCCCCACCAAGCTGGCACCTACCAGGCTGTGATGAGGTACTGAGCCAAGGTGATGCTGACAGGGGACCCCGTGATGGTTATGTGCCGCTCGCTGGAGCCCTCGGTCTGGTTCCCGATCTTGATGTGGGCGCCCGACATCTGCCGGATCTCGCTGATTTTGCTGCCGTGCCGGCCAATGATGCAGCCAATGAGCTGGAGAGGCAGGGGCTGTGGTGAGCTGGGAGGACCCGCACCGGGCTCACCCTCTGCACCAAGGACGACTGGGGAAACTGAGGCAGGCACCAAGAGGGCAGCGTGCTGCATTCCTTGAGCAGATCCTGCTTTTTGGTTTCACTCAACCCCACCCCAGCTGGCGTGGCTGGGCTGCCACATCCCAAGGTTCTTCCTTGCCATTGGCCAAACCCTTTCCATCCCCAGTGCCTCAGTTTCCCTTTTCTTCCAGTTGCTTCTACCCCAACAGCCTCTCCCACTCCCAGGCTCTAGGGGATGAGGCACGGATTCCCCTGGTGGGTGCTGGCCCTTGCAAAGTGGCTGCAGGGTGCGACACAGGGGTGAGGACAAGCTGTGGACCCCTCCACTATCCCCGAGACCCACACGTACGTCATTGGGCACCAGGAACTCCTGGGAGGTGCTCTGGGAGCTGGGGTCCAGGCCTGGAGGAGAGACAGAGATGTTAGCAGAGTGGGGCCAGGTCTCCAGAAGTGTCGTGTTCCCCACGCTGGCACAGTCAGTGGCCCTGGGGACAAACCTGAAGGATCTCCAGGGAAAGGCAGGGAGGATGAACACAGGCACCAGTGGTGCTGGTGCTCCCCCACTGCAGGCTTGGGGGGCTCTGGTGGGTTCAGGGACCCCAGGAAATCAAGGACAGGGTTGTTCTGGGGCACAGGGGCTGGGACTGGCAAGGATGGAGAGGATGGGGATGTCCTCGTCAGGGCCAAGTGGCTGGAGGGGTCAGGAGCTGCTCACCTGGCACCATGGAGGGGGCGTGGCCCAGGGAGCCGAAGGGGAGCGTGTGCCCTGACAGTTGCTGCAGCTTTGTTACCTGCCCAGGAGGTGAAAGGAGGTGTTAGGGGTGATGGTAGAAGGTCCCCTGTCCCCTCCTGGTGCCGGACACTGGCACCCAGTGCCTCCCAGGGAAGGTAGCACCCATCCTTGGGGCACAAACCCCGTGCCCACAGGGACAGACTCACCTCAGCAGGAGAGAGCCCGCTGTACTGGCCCTGCATGGAGAAGCCCTGCGAGGGTAAGGAAAGGGACATCAGCAGGGAAGCAGGCAGGGACCCCTGCCTCAGGTGACCCTCCCCACCAGAGCCTGGACCCCCAACCACCCCGTGCCCCTGCAGGGACTGCAGCCCTTACCTGGTTGGCAGAGAGCAGGATGGTGCCCAGGGAGAGGCCAGGGTGGTAGGGGATGGTGGCCCCCTTCGGAGGCGACTGGAGAGGGAGGGAAGGAGGTGGAGGGGATGAGAGATGAGGTTGAATGTCCCCTGCAGCCCCCTGGACCACCTTTGGTCCCCCCGCGCCCCCAACAAGCTGGGCATGGCCTTGAGCAGCTAGATCCACTGGGAGGTGTCCCTGCCCATGGCAGCGGGGCTGGAATTAGATGATCTCTAAGGTCGCTTCCAACCCAAACCATTCTACAATTCTAGGACCCCCAGCACCACTGAGGCAGGGTACTCTTACGGGCTTCTTCAGGGGGATCCCTGGTGCCCAGGTGGGCACAAGGAGCCCTGGGGAGTGGAGGGTGGGCAAGGGGCTGGGCAGGTACCTCCAGGATGACGGCGCAGATCTGCCTCACGCACTGGATGATGGTGTCCGGCACCCCTGAGACAGTGACGGCCCGTTCCGTGGAGTTAGGCAGCAGGTCACCGGCCACTTGCACCTGCGCCCCCGTGCTCTGGGGTGGGGGGGAAAGGGAGGTTCTGGGGTGCCTCAGCCATACCTTGCCCCGGGGCTCAGCACCTCACACCTCCCCTGCTCCCTCCTCGGCCCCTGGGGACCTTTGGAGGATGTCCAGGGTGATGCTCCACTCCTGCACCACCTCCCATGGGACTGGGACAGCCCTCATGCCATGGGCTCTGTGGTCATCCAGGGAAAAGGAAACCCACACCAAAGGCACCTCACCTCCCGGATCTCCCTGATCTTGGCTCCTGCCTTGCCGATGAGCGAGCCGCACTGGCTGGCGGGGATGACGAGGCGCAGCGTCACTGGCACCCTGCCCGCTGCTGCCCCATCGCTCCCTGCCAGGTCCTGCGAGGCCTGGGGGGAGATGCTGCGTTGGACCCCCCTGAGCCCCACCGGCACGGGGCGAGCGCTCCTGGCTCAGGGTCACTCATGGTGTGGGGTTGGGGTTGGCTACCTCCTCCAGCTTGAAGGCGATCATGGAGACAGCACGGAAGACAGCGTCGGTGGAGCCGGTGATGGTGGTGATGCGCTCGGGGCAGGACCCCTCCGAGATGGTGATGCGCGCGCTGCTCTGGGGATGGTGTCACACCCCATCAGGGACATCGTGGGGCCCGAGCTCAGTGTCCCCCCCCACCCCAGGGAAGGGCTCGCTGCAGGTCACCTCCGTGCCTATGCACCTGGGCTTTCCCTCTCCCAGCTGCCCCGGGGTGCAGCCGCGCCTCCCCAGAATCCACCTGGGAGTGGGGTGGGGGTGCCAGGGCCTGGCACGTGGGAGCCACGAGGTGCAGGTATGGCAGACAGTGAGACCCAGGAGCACCCCAGCACACCCTTACCTGCTCTCGTATCCTCTTAACAGTCTCTCCTTTCTGCAGGGACAGGAATAGGGGGGTGATCAGGTCCGGGGCAGCCTAGGGTTGGCAGCACCCCAGACCCCAAATCTTACCTTGCCAATGATGCTGCCGATCTCCTGCAAAGGCAGAGACAAAGGTGGCCCTGTCAGCAGGCACCTCCCTGCCTGCCACATCCCCGCGCTGCCCACAGCCACAGGGAGGCCCCCAGGGACACCGACTGGGGTGTGGGAACAGGGATGGGTGAAGAAATCCTACTGGGAATGCTGGGATTTGGAACAGGGGAGGAAAACTGGGTGTGATGAGGAGCTGGTGCTGCAGCACGGCCCCCACGCTGGGCATTACTGACCCCCGGGCAGTGCCAACCCCCCCGCCCGGTGTTACCTTGCCGTGCATGAGCATGCGGAGGGTGAGGGTGATGCTGAGCTCGGTCTCCTCAGGGCCTCCACCCACGCAGCTGGCTCCGTCCGGCGATGCCATGGTGGGAGGGCGAGCTGAGCCTGTGGGACGCAGCGATATCCAGAAAAAAAAGGATGTCCCAGCTAAAAGTCCCCCTTCCAAATCTGCAGCCCGCAAAGCACCTTGGCTGGGAAGAGGGGAAACTGAGGCAGGGGCAGCATTGTGCTCTCTTCCAGTGGTAGCCGGGGCCCCACCAGCATCTTGCACCCCTGGAACACGTGTGGCTGAGCCTGCTCATCTGCGCAGAACCCTTGGCTGGAGCCAGCCCCACACCTTCACAAAGCCGGGAGCTGGATGGATATCAGGGGAGAAGGGGGAAAGTGTGGGGAGCACAGCTAGGGGGATGGAGGTGGGTTTGCGGGTGCTTGCTGGGGTGGTGGCACATGGGGTGACAAGGGCAGAGGTGGCCTGGGTGCTCTTGCAGGCTGCACAAGCCTTCCTCCTCCTTCCTCCTTCCCCAGGGGGAACTGAGGCAACCTCTGAGATGGGGACCCCCAGCCCCCTGCACCATGCCGCTGCCCCCTGTATCCCCCAAGGCCCCCCAGACCCCGAGCCCGGGGGCGTCCGCGGAGCCAGGGCAGGGCTGGGAGGACAATCGCTGTGTGTCTGGGCACGGGTGGGTGGCTGCGGCACCGCTGGCTCCCAGCAAGCCGGGCGATGCCAAGCGGCTTTGAAACAAAGCACCCGTGTTGGGGCTGGGCCCCGTGTCTGCGGGCATGGCCGGGGGGGGGGGGCAGTTATTTTGGGTGCTGGCAGGACTCGTCACCGCTACGGCACATCTCCTGCATCAGGGTAACTGGGACGGGGGGGGCAGGTTGGTCACCTCTGCACCCCCTAAATGCTACGGTTTGCACCCCCACGGCGGGTTGGACCCTCCATCTTCCACCAGGGGCTGGAAAAGGGGGGAATATTCCTGTTACAGATAGAGAGGAGCCTGAAATGGGGGGCTAGACCCCCCTGTATCCCCTCTCTCCGCAGTGTGGGGTGGCCAGCACGCCCGGGTCCCCGTAGCCAGGGAATGAATGGTCGGAGGGACAAAAGATCCCACTGGGAAGAGAAGGATGAGGCTGGCGGTGGGGCAGGGGGGAGGCGGCAGGGTCACGGGTGTCCCCCCCCCACTGCCACAGGCAGGCTCGGCGGGCAGGGGGGGGGTTCTCTCCCCGAGGATAAAGCAGGGATGCCAAAGGCCACGGTGATGGGCACAGGCCACCTGCCGCAGCCGCCAAGCTGGGCACCGCCCGTCCTTGGGGCACCTGCCAGCGGCGGGGGGACGGCGTGGGGGCCAGGAGGGAAGCCTCCCCCCCAGTCCCATCCCATCCCAGGGGGAACCTCTCTCTCCGCTCGCCCTCCCGTCCTCCCCAAGCCCCCCGGTTCCCGCAGGAGGGAGGCTTGGCAGGTACCTTTCGGTGCGCCTCGTCCCTCTGCCGCCGGCCACCCCGCTCAGTGCCACATTGTCCCCCACGGCAGCACCCAGTGCCACCCGGGGCAGGAACAATGAGCTGCTTGACAGGCCAGGGCCAGGCTGGCAGCCTCGTCCCCCACCCCGGTCCACGCTGGGGGCCCCCCTTGCTCTTCCCCTCTCCCACATCCCTCCCTCCGGGATCCTATTACAGCGGATAAGAGACACTAAAAGGAACAATGCACCCTGGGTAAGGCCATCTGCCACCGCTGGGGACATTCTTGTTCCCCCCCCCCCCGCCCCCCCTTTTGGCTCACACATCGCCCCTCTTTGTAATTGCGTTTTTTTTTTTTTTCCTGGAAGCTGATCAGCTGGCAGGGCTGGAAGGGCTCAAGGACACCGGCGCAGGCAGGGACGGGGCGGCTGGCACCCCAGAGCCCGCCAGCACCCAGGGGTGTCGCTTGGGGGGGGTGGGAAAGCCCCCCCTTTATGGGGGCTGGGGCTGCAACAGTGGAGATAAAGTGGGTGGGGGGCAAGGGATGCTCCAAATGGGGGTCTCGGGGACCGCCTGGCACTGCCCCACGGCCCCCGCCCAGGCGTCCCGCGCCCACAGACGATGCCCCCCCCTTTCCCCCGCTGCTAAATCCTCCTGTGCCCTGGCGTAAGCAGCTAAAGCCCAGGCAGGCTTGGGGAAGGGGGGGGTCAGGGGGGGCGCCCCGCTGCCGGCTCCATCTGTGCCCCCCAGGGCCTGGAGCAGCAGCACCAAAGCACGGTGGAAAGGCAGGTGGTGGGTTTGTCCCCCTGTCTGTCCATCCAGATGTCTGTCGGGCCTCTCTGCCTGTCCCCCCCCCATCTGTTCATGGCAAACCCCCCCTTTGCCACCTCCCCGGGGTGCTGGGCTGCTGCCACCGTGGGCAGGAGCCTGGCGGGGCTGGCAGGGCTCTTTTAAGCCCCTGTGGATTAGCCTGACCTTGGGTGCCTGCCAGGGGGTGGGAGGAGGAAGAGGAGGATGAAGAGGAAGCTGGGGACACAGGTGCCACCACCCTGGGTGATCTACCTGAGTCGAAGGGCTCTCCGGGCACCTCTGAGGCTCCTGTCAGGGGTGATGGGGTGGGTGGCGGTGACCTTGCAGTCAGCGCTTAACCCACCCCTAAACTTAACCATCCCCAAACGCCCTGTCCCCACCCTGCTGTCCCCACTAAATCTGTGTGGGATGGCAGCCACTGCGGAAGGTGGGGACAGGGGAAGGAGGCAGGAAGGGCAGGAAAATGTGGGAGGAAGGTGACAGAAAAGTGGTGGCAGAGGTTGGAGTTTTATTTGGTCCCAAGGGAGGTGGCAGTGCCAGCTGGGTGGGGATGTCAGGCAAACCACCAGGCTGGTGAAAGGGTATGTGTGCAGATGGAGGGGCGAGCAGGCTGGCCTCGTCCCCCAGCCCCAGGAGAACCTCGGTGCTGCCTGTCCTGCTCAGTCCAGCTGCTGCAGGAAGGCCAGGAGCCCGCGGTGCCACTCGACAGGCTTGTCCAGGTAGCAAGCGTGGCCGGCGCCCTGCAGCACCAGCACCCGGTGCTCGCGCAGGTGCCGCAGGTTGTTCAGGCTGACTTGCCCCAGCTCAGCGTCTTGGTCCCCGTACACAATCAGCGTGGGGGTCTGCAGGGAGGGGAACGCACCCTGAGCCTGCTGACAGCACCCAGGCACTCGTTCCTCCAGGCTGGACACCCTGAGACCAGGATCTGGAGGGGAGACGCTTGCCCTTCTCCCCCACCCACTAGGATGAAGGGAAACTGAAGCTCTTAAGCCTCCTAATGTCATAGAATCATAGAATCACCAGGTTGGAAAAGACTCACCGGATCATCGAGTCCAACCATTCCCATCAAACACTAAACCATGTCCCTCAGCACCTCGTCCACCCATCCCTTAAACCCCTCCAGGGAAGGTGACTCAACCCCCTCCCTGGGCAGACTCTGACAGTGCCCAATGATCCTTTCCATGAAAATTTTTTTCCTGATGTCCAGCCTAAGCCTCCCCTGGTGGAGCTTGAAGCCATTCCCTCTCGTCCTGTCCCCTGGCACTCGGGAGAAGAGCCCAGCTCCCTCCTCTCCACAACCTCCTCTCAGGTAGTTGTAGAGAGCAATGAGGTCTCCCTTCAGCTTCCTCTTCTCCAGGATAAACACCCCCAACTCTCTCAGCCACTCCTCTTCTTCTCCAGCCCCTTCCCCAGCTTCGTTGCTCTTCTCTGGACTCGCTCCAGAGCTTCAACATTCTTCTTGTGGTGAGGGTCCTCTCTTTCCCTCCCGTTACCCCATTCCTTCACCATCACATTCCCGTTTTCCACTGGCAATGCAGTTTCTGGCCTGTTTGGTCTTCCCCCCAGCCAACCCTGGTGCCGGGTCCCCTCCTTGCTGTTCCCTCCCTGGTCCTCAACCTCCCTCCATCTCCCTCTGGGTCATACTTTGATCTGGGCGTACTGCTCCGGGGTGAATTTCTCGGTGCAGATGGGCGCCACGGGCACATACGCCTTGACCAGGTGGTTGTGCTGGAAGAGGAAGGGCAGCGAGTACATCCCGCTGAGCGACGGGCTGACCACCACAGCTGGACCGAGGCTCAGAGCCTCCGAAACCGCTTTCAGGAAAGATCCTGGTGCCGGCTGGCCCACGGGCGCCGGGGCCACCGCATCCTTCGAGCGCCCCAGCCCTGAGCCACAGGAGAAAGAAGATGCCCTGTCACATTCTCCACCACCACACAACCAGGAGAAGCCAGTAGAGCAGGATGCTGGGGTTGCCATCGAACCCAAACAACCGTATCGGCTTCCACCCCAGGGTTGTGCTCTCCATCCCTCCTTACCTGGCAGGTCGATGGCCACAGCTCGGTAGCCGTTTTCGGCAAGCGTGGCGAGCGTCTGCAGCTGAAGCCAAGTGTCGGAGGAGAAGCGAATGCCGTGCAGCAGCAGCACCGTCAGCTTCGGTGCCTGCTGGGCTGGCTCGGCTCGGCGGTAGAAGAGGGTTTGCCCTTCCACCGTGATGGTGCTCTCAGTGAGCTGGGGGGTGGCCATGCCTGGGGGGTCAGGAGAACAGTGTGGGAGGGTGAGAGGTCAAAACGGGGCTTGTGCTGACGGCTGCCCTGTGCAGACCAAGAAAAATGATGCGTCCTGGTGTAGAGGCTTGGGCAGGGGGGTGAGGAAGGTGGCACCAGGAATTATAGAATCCTTTGGTTGGAAAAGGCTTTCAAGAGCATAGAATCATAGAATCACCAGGCTGGAAGAGACCCACCGGATCATGGAGTCCAACCATTCCTATCAAACACTAAACCATGTCCCTCAGCAACTCGTCCACCCGTCCCTTAAACCCCTCCAGGGAAGGTGACTCAACCCCCTCCCTGGGCAGCCTCTGCCAGTGCCCAATGACCTTTTCCATGAAAAAGTTTTTCCTAATATTCAGCCTGAACAGCACTTGTCCACAACTAAACCTGAGCAACCCAATCTGCCCGTCTTTTAAACACCTCCAGAGATGGTGAATCCACCACCTCCGTGGGCAGCTGTGACAGGGCCTGAGAACCCTTACAGTGAAGAAGTTTCTCCTGATGTCCAGAGTAAACTTCCTCTGGTGCATCTTG